>LPNX011213903.1:511639-617049 GCA_001517045.1 Pseudotsuga menziesii | reverse complement strand
GAGAAGCTCATGTAACTTTCTTTCTTTTGCATAATAAATTGCTCCGAAGTAGCTATTTGGCCGGGGCCGTGGACTGTTTCCCTCTCGAGGGTTTTAACCAAGTGACAAACATTGGTGTATTGATCTGTGATCTGTTTGTGTGAAGCGGCTATTCTTGGTGTTCGGTCCTTTGGGAGTACCCTGTGTACCCTAACAAACAACACCCGTAGTTCAACCAACCACAAAATAACCAACAACCGTATCAGCAGCAAGGAGGATTCCGTGGAGGTCGTGATGGAGGCTTCGGTCGTGGAAGAGGCATGGGACGAGGTCATGGAGCCATAATGTGCTATAATTACAGAGTATTGGGACATTACTAGAGAGACTGTTCAAACCTACAACCTCAGTGTACTTATTGCAACACCATAGACCTTACTGTTGAGGAGTGCCCACAACTAATTGCGAAGTGGCAAGCGAAGAATGCTCCACAACCGCTGTAGAACCAAAACTAGAATGCAACTTAGAACCAAAATCTGGGACAAAATGTAGGGATGATTTCGGTTTAACTGAGGACTCAGCCAACAAATTTCGGAGTCATAACCAAGGGAGGAGATACAACAGGAGATGATGGATCACTGATAAATATCTGACCAACAGCTCGAAAGAAGGTGCAATTTGATGTGAACGTTGAGATAGAAATCTTCTTCGATGCAAGAGATATGATAAACAAGAACACTGGTAAGTTACATGTTTATGAAATGTCACCAGTCTTCGATTCGACAAAGTTACTAGGATCATCAAGAAAGGTTAGTACATTGTGTAATACCCCGGCTTTGACCTCGTTTGCATTAAAAGGTACATGATGTATATATTGTAATTAATCGTTTTGTGGAGCTAAAGGCAAAAGGCCCACCAACGATTTGGTTGTGTATGTTTCGGCAATAGGGATCATTGTCGTTGGTACATCGTGCTATCCGACACATTAGAGTTTTGGCATCATGTAAATATGCACATCAATTAAATTAAACCTACATCTAGCTACGACGGTGCAACGTTAAATGAAAAGGGCATGATTCCAAAGGTTAAGGGGGGGGGGGTTGTCTAAACCGTGGGAGCCATTGGGAGTTTTCCATGTGTCGATTACCCACCAAACTTCTGCTATTCGATTAGTTGGGAGCAGTTATGGCTGGGGGTGGTGGGTGATAGGACTGCCAGTCCTTACCCCACTTCCACTCCACCAGCAAGCTCACTCTTCCTCATGTGAAGGGCAGGGGGACGGTCACCATTTCACCCCACTCTCCCACGATCCTATTTCTTCAGATGTTTTGGTCTTGCTTACACACGCAGGGTTCTGATTTTTGCTACCACCATGATTCATTCTGGACATCCTCACACAAAGAGAGTTGTTCTGTTCACTCTCCTCTCACACCGCTTGGGGATTTCCCTCCATCATTTGTTCATCCTCATGCACAGATCAGAAATCGATATGGGTTTCCTCACGCATGGGTTGGAAGACTGTGATCTCATGCGGCGAGCTAGAATATTGGCCTAAAAGGCACGATTCTGCTGTTTATATGCTTTCCCTATCAATGTTGGGAGTTCGTCTCCTTCCCCACCCGCAGACTGTGTAAGGTTCCCATTGTTTCATTATGGGATTGGGTTGTTGATCTTTCCCTAGGGTTTGGTTGGTACGTGTGCACAATATATTTTGGGGTTGCTTATGAGTTGTTTTGGCCATGCTAGGGCCAAAAACAACTCTGAATCACCTTGTCTGATCTGAGCTGTGTTTACCCTTTCATTTGGGTTGTCACCTTGTTGTCTTTATCTTCTTCACAGAGCTGTGAATTGTTTGTTTTACTACGGTATGTAGTGGTTGCTCTTCGGATTGTTGAGAATAGGATTAGAGGTTGGGTATGCTTGAGAAAACTGGTGTTTAGAGCCACTCATACAGAGTTAGACTACTGGCTTTATTCTCCACAACCCTTGAAGAGTATTGGAAAGGGAAGTCAGGGCCTGAGGGATTGCAAAGCAGAGAAAGGGCTGATTCCTGGTGTTGGGTGTGTGGATGTCTTAGAAGTCTGGTTAACTCTAGTGTAGGCATCCTCAGCTCTCCATTGAGACCACCAGCTTAGCTTTTAGCCTTTCCTAGCTCCTTGACGGCCTGATAAACCCTACTGTGTGAGCTTGGCTGATTTGTGTACCTTAGCTATGTGTAAGCCTGCTGTGACCCTTATTCCTTGAGGAATCATGCCCAGCTTAGGGGTGGCAGTGTTGCTGAGAGATTGATGAGCACGTTGGCCTATGGTTGGGTGGAACGCTGTAGCAACGTAGCTGGTTGCGGGACGAATTCTTTTTAAGATAAGTATTCTTGACTATTCCATCTTTGCACTTGTATTTACTGATTAATGAATATGATGAACATGTGGTATGCTCAAATGAATGTGTGTTTGCTTCCGCTATCGTTTTATGTTTTAAGCTTTATATTTCAGCATTATGTCTGTTCATGTTCATGGGGCTATTTGCTAGGAGGTTTTTGATGATTTGGTAGCATCCTCCATGCCGGTCAGAGGGTCGGGGATGTTACAGTATGATATTAGAGCTCTGGTTGCAGCATGGGCCTGAATGGGCCGCGAGGATGCAGTGACAGAGCCAACATTGCAACATTTGGGCCTCAGAGGGCCATAGAAACCAGTTAGCAGACGTAGATTGCCAGAGCGCAACAGGAAGAAATCTGTGAATGATAGAAAAATTTCATTGAAGAATTTTTTTTCTAAGTGACTGACCATCGGCGCATCGAAAGACTTAGTGGGAATCCTTTCCGATGCAACTGACAACTAGTTGAAAGGCTTCCCGATACAGGCTTGGCCATCAGTGAAGCTTAGTCGACTGGATCGACAATGATTAGTGGATGGGGTAGCCGAAGCATCGGTGGAAAAGAGTAGAAATTAGTTGCTTGGATCGCCAACAACGATGGCAGAGAGAAAACTTTTGAAAAATCTTCTAAGTTAGACCATCGGCGATCGGTGGGAGTTAGTTGATTACATCGCCGATGTTTAGACGATGGAACTGCCGATGAACTACATCGAAAGAAACTAACAGGTTATGCGTCCACCGTTGCAGCTGGCTAGTGGACTATCCTTCCGGTGGATAGTTGTTCCGATAGGCGATGCGGCAAAAGACAAAGCGAAAAATTTCCAAATTTTTTGGAAGGCACGAGATCATTGGCGGTCAGAAAAGTTTATTTGTTGGCATCGCCGATGACTAGAAGATGCGGTCGCCGATGAATAGAGGATGAATAAGCCTAGTGAAGTGGATCGACGATGATTAAAGGATTGGATCGCCAATGATTAGTTGATGGCATAGCCAAAACATCAGAAAATAGTTAAGGATGTAGCCGACACGGCGGTGGGATCTTGAAGTAATTTTTGTTGAAATTTTCCTAAGTGCTGAAAGCATCAGAAAAACTTAGTTGATGAGATCGCCGAAACGACGATAGAGATTAGTGGATTGATCGGCGAAAATTAGAAGGCGTAAGTGCCGAAACGTCGGCAGAAAGGATAGGAAGTTAGTTGGTGAAGCTGCCGACAGCGGTGGCAGAAAGAAGATTAAGGAGGAAATTTTGAAAAAAAATTCTAAGTATTGCGACCATCGGTGATTGGCGAAGATTAGTCGAAGGGATCAGTGAGATTTAGATGATGGAACCGCTGAAACGCTGGCTCGTTTCGTCAAATGGACCGCTGATAAAGGCCATCGGTGTCGGCAGAAGATAGAGGAAGAAAGCGTCGATGCGGAGGAGAAAGAAGAAGAAAATTTTGAAGTACGAGAACGTCGACGAGATTTAGTTGACAGAACTGTCGAAACGTCGATGAAAAATAGAAGACGGGATCGCCGATAGATAGATGAAGAATGTGCCGATGATGTGACGACAGAAATTAGTTGAAGGCAGAACCGCAGCTTCGGTGGAGATCTCCCGAAGACCGCCGAATCGACGACGAAAGTTAGTTGTTTGAAGAGCCGACGCAGCGACAGACAAGGGAAGAAAAATTCCGAAATTTCTCTAAGTGCAAAAAGCATTGGAGAAGTTTAGTGGATGAAATCGCCGATGAGCATCGGAAAAATCTAGCTTTTTGTGTGTCCGCCGTTGCGGTAGTCTACGAGAGTATGCACCCGATGGATAACGCATCAGATCGCCGATGCCATAACAATTAGTGCTTCCGATTCCCCACATGCCACCATTGGAAAACCTTAGTTGTTGAAGTCGCCGACACACAATGGATATAGTGTCCGACAGCCGGTAGATTTATGGTCCGCGGGAACCACAGTGAGTTTGATCGCCACCATTGCGGATGCCTAAGGAGTTATCCACCCGATGGATAGTGCCCCAGTCGCAGACGCCATGTAGAGGGTTGTTGTTTGAATCGATGGTGCGGTGGGGAAGACTAGTGGATCGAATCGCCAGAAATTAGTTGACGAAATCGCCGACGGGTTTATATGGTCCGCGGAAACCACAGTCAGTTTAATGGACTATCCACATGACGGATAGTTGTTGGAGCCATCAATACAGTGGAAAACCTTAGTTGATGAAATGGTCGATGCAGCAGAGAAAATTAGTGGTTCTGGCCATCGAAACGATGGAAGGAAATATATGAATAGGCCGTCGATGAGCGTGGAGAAAACTAGAGCTTTTGGCCACCGAAACATCAGAAACTTAGTTGGAAAGAGACTCGATAGGGGGAAAGAAGGTTTAGGTTTTTCCAGTGGAATTTTTAACAGTTCTAGCTAGTGTTCCAGTGGGTTTTGCAGTGAATTCTCATTGGATTTTTTAGCAGTTTCAGGATTGAAAAGGGAGAAAACCCTAGGTGGCTGAAGTTAGCATTTCGGACCAAAATTCAGTGGTGTGTTTTGCCATCATTTTTGAAATAGTGTGGTTTTCACACCCGAGGTCAGGATGAAGCATGTGGATAGGTGTTGGAAAGCTTATCCAGCAAGGAACAAGGAAAAATCACCAGAATTTGAATGTGGAGCAGAAAAGTACAAGTGGTTGTTTGGAAAGTGTGTTGCTGTCATCATGGACAAATCCGGGAATTGCATGCCTAGAGATAGCAAGGACTATGAAGTCAAACCAACTATTGTGTGGAAGAGGAGTTCCATGCAAAGATGAGAGATTTGAAAAGGGAAAAATCCTTAAACCCTATCTTGCTAATTATGATTACATGTTTTATACATGAAATGTATGAGGATATGTCTTGCATGCATAAGATATTACATGTTGGGAAGAATAGTGAGAATTATACATTTATAATGAGCCACTTATGATAATTATTGCATTGGTGTTGGCATTAGTGGAAAAACCAATGACAACATGGACATGGCTAAATATGTTGTTGATGCTGACGAATGTTACTAGCAACCCTATGGAGAAAGGGATAAGGCAACAAGTCCATAATCAAAAGTTGGTGAGCAAATTTTGCAAACTCTTGCCAAGAACCAACCAAACTGGTAATGTCAAGGGTGTAAGTAGGACCCATGAAGGCAAGAATTTAATTATGACAATGGCATGGAGTGGTAAAAGCAAGAGGTCTCATACCATGTGGGTATCTAAAATTTAGACTGCATTCATACAAAAATGTGTCATGCCTGTATGTGTTGTTATGAGCTTAGTAGCCCAAGGAAAGTAAGCACTGATGATCTTGATTATAGTCATGCATCCTATATGAAGTAGTCATGGTTAGGCCATGCCTGGTATGTTTGAATGCATAATATTCCTGAATCAATGCAAGATAGCATTGAGTGGGTATGCATTAAAAGATTTTATAAATCTTGTAGTTATGCATTGAATGAGTGCATATGAAAAGTATGAGTAAATGTTGTAGATATGCATACATAAGTATGGGTGCAAATGTTGCGATGC
This sequence comes from Pseudotsuga menziesii, assembly GCA_001517045.1. Taxonomy (NCBI): domain Eukaryota; kingdom Viridiplantae; phylum Streptophyta; class Pinopsida; order Pinales; family Pinaceae; genus Pseudotsuga; species Pseudotsuga menziesii. The sequence goes on along the minus strand of LPNX011213903.1, from coordinate 611,159 downwards.
AAATGCATGAATGCATTGAGGTAGTGCATGTGATATTATGAATAACTAATGACTAAAATGATGAATTGATGACAATTCTGGAACCATTTCAAGAGTTGTTATGAATGCAAGATAGTAAGTGCATGAAGAGGGTAGTCATGATCGATTGACTGATGGAAATGCTCTATGGAAGGGCAAGATGGTACAATGATACGCTTGTGGAGTAAGGAGTATCTGAACATTTCATTTTGGCATAAATGATGTGACCTTGCGAATTTCAGTATGATAATGATTGCGTGAAGTAAATGAGTTTTGGTAATATTGATGTGATTAACAGCTGGAAGTGTTTGAATTTTATAAATTCTGAAAATGCTTCAGTGATTGTTGCAGCAATGAAAAAGTTATATGCATCAAGACTTACTAAGTGTTTCGCTGACTGAGGTTCAGTTTTTGGGTAGATTGTTTGGGGCATGGCAATTGGGGTAAGACCACGACAAAGGCTGAAATCTACCATGTGCAAGAGCCAAACCCTATGAGAAGAGTCTCATGGTTGTGAAAATAGTTTGTATGCATGTTGGGTTGTTAAATTTGAATTGTGAAGTTTCAGGTTTAAGAAATTGTTGACAACTACTAATCACTATTGGCTTGCATAAGATTGTGTTAGGTGGATGCATTGTAAGTGGGTATTCGTGTTATGCTAGTAAGCATAAAATTATAATGGGCATAGTGCTGCTGCTTACAAGAGACCCACAATTGAGGATCACCTCATTGCCAAGCAAATCAATTTTTGTAGTAGACAGAGTTGCAAATTCATATTGAATTTAATTATTAATGCCATTGCTTGGTTATGGAACAATCAAATTTGGATTGTATTAGTAGATAATGATTGACTGTTTAGCTACTTGATGAATGTGCCAGGGGTACACACTACAGGAAGATAATGTGTGATGGCCTGCAGGAGCCAAACTTCATGGGAAGGTTTTCCCTTATCTTGGAAATGGGCTTCGAGTGAAACTCCATTGGACATTTTGGAAATGTCTCATCTGCACTACATGTTTGGTAAGCAAAATGAGTGGGATGGTATGGATTATGTTGATAAGACATGTGTGAATATGAAATTTAAAAAGGAGTTGGGATGGAAAACTGAGGGACTGTCAACTTAGAGAAGGGAGCCCCCATTCCTCCTTAACGAAAGAATACTGCATTGGCAAATGGATAAGTGTTCTATGACCCTAGCTAAGAATATGCATGTCAAATTGTTAAATTCAATATGCAAAACATGTTTTGGTTTTATTTCCATTATGACTGATTGCTTGAGTATGAATAGGGCCTACATGGCACACACCGGAAAAGGGTGCACACTCTTCCGATGTCAGATCATGGAAGGGTTTTCAATATTGATTACACCCTAGGGAGTGGACGCACTCCTGGTGTCTCAATACTTGATAGAGAATGATATGAAACATGATTATAGTTTTAAGAGCAATAACACTAACGAATATGCTTATATTGGTTGTGTTGTCAGGATAGACAGATGTAGTCTGGTATTGTACACTGAACGGACAATGGCTTGAGATCATCCTACCTTCTACTAAAGAGCACAGAGAAGGAGACATTCCTGAGGGATTGTTAACTCAGAGAAGGGAATGGTCTCTTGTGTGATATGGGGTGGTGGAATTAGAGCTCACAACCGGAGATGAGACCTGGAAATGGTCATTTATTGTTGATATAAGTGCATGTGTTATTGTTGAAGGCCTAATAAACCCAATGGTGTTGGCTTGGCCGATGATTGGTTGTTGATATAAGTGCATTGTTGATATAAGTGCAGGCGATTTGTTGACAGTCTGATAAACCCAACTGAAGGTTGGCTTAACTGTGCCCGATATATATAGAAAAGGATGTTGTGAAGCAGCCTGCGTGCTGGCCTAACATCCAAGTCCCTAGGTGATCCCAAGGCTTGCAAAGCGAAGCAGAATCCTATGGACCAATGAGGAAACACACAATACAGATAAGTATTGGATTATTTTGCAATTTCTTGCTTATGAATATACATGTGTATATGATTTGGTTATGATGTTTTAAGCTCTTGTTTAAGAGATAAAAACCAATGAGAATAAACTAAACATGTGAATCTATTCAATGTTTGAATATAGGTATCGCTGGGAGAGAGGACTATGAAAGCATCCTAGGGGTGCATGTGGACATGTGACTGTCCTGAAGAGCTCAGAATGAGCAGTAATGAACAAGGTGCTAGTGAGAGTGTGAAGTTCCTAGCAGCCGATACAAACCATGTGGGGAGGCCCCATGGTTGAGAGGTCTGAAATAGACCAGAGACACTAAGTGTCATGACCAAGAGGGATTGGTCCAGCATTCACGGTGAAGTGAAAGAGGCTGAGAGCATGAAAAGCCATAGCGGTGGTGTGGGTTCTAGGATGGAACAAAACAAAGAGGGGAAAACCTCTTACTTCTCTCTCTTACCTTTTGATTAGATATACATATATATTTATGCATTTTGAAAACAAAAGATTGTTGAATGCATGTATGACTGGAAATGGAATGTGTGTATTTGATTAAAGTAAATTGTGAATGCTGGAATAGTTAATTCCCTACCCAAGAATGGACATGAATGAGCTCATGTGCCTGTTGGGAAGGCATGAAAAATATGAAAGTCTCCTTGATGAGACTTGGACTATCATGCCAATTGGGCAATTAACTGACTGATATTAATGCCTATATTATGCTTGGTCTAGCAGAATTTCAATGATGCATTTCACAGGTGAGAAAGGTGAAATCCAGTGGTGCACATTGATTATGTCAGCAGACCGAAAGTTGCTGGACTTGGCTGGAAGTCTCCTTCAAACAATTGCCAGGACCCAAGAGAATCTTGGAGAGATGCTCAAGATACAGAAAAGGCAGAATGAGATGAACCACTAGATTTTGCAAGACTCTATTGGTTTGCAAAAGGAGGTAAAAAGCCTTCTGGGAGCAATCCGTAAAGGCAAAGGAAAGGAAAGTGGATCAATGATGGGACATTCGTCCAAGCGATTCATTAAGAAATGGTCCAGGCATGAAGACTCAAAGGAAATTTAGTAGGTAAAGATGAAGCAACCAACGAAATGTTGGAAATGCGGAGGACATCATTTATGCCAGGGCTGCCCAACGAGGGAACATAAAGAGGGCAACAGCCACAAAGTTCCTAGACTTGGGGAAGGGTTGAAAGCTGAGAACCAACAAAAGAAGCTCGTGGAAGCCGAGGGGCTTGGTCCTGAAGGTTCAAAGTAAATAATTAAACATGGGACAGATCTACAAAATTTTGAAATTTTGATGTGCAAATTGTATATGTATTCCTATGTATTGGAACAATGAGGAGGGTGTTATTCCAAGGGGGAGGGGAGTGTAATACCCCGGTTTTGACCCCGTTTGCATTAAAAGGTACATGATGTATATTTTGTAATTAATCGTGGTGTGGAGCTAAAGGCAAAAGCCCCACCATTGATTTGGTTGTGTATGTTTTAGCAATAGGGATCGTTGCCGATGGTATATCGTGTTATCCGACACATTAGAGTTTTGGCATCATGTAAATATGCACATCAATTAAATTAAACCTATAGCTAGCTACGACGGTGCAACGTTAAATGAAAAGGGCATGATTCCAAAGGTTAAGGGGGGGGGGTTGTCTAAACTGTGGGAGCCATTGAGAGTTTGCCATGTGTCAACCACCCACTAAACTTCTGCTATTTGATTAGTTGGGAGCAGTTATGGTTGGGGGTGGTGGGTGGCAGGATTGCCAGTCCTTGCCCCACGTCCACTCCACCAGGAAGCTCGCTCTTCCTCATGTGAAGGGTAGGGGGACGGTCACCATTTCACCCCACTCTCCCATGATCCCATTTCTTCGGATGTTCTGGTCTTGCTTACACACGTAGGGTTCTAGTTTTTGCTACCACCACGAGTCATTCTATACATCCTCACACAGAGAGAGAGTTGTTCTATTCACTCTCCTCTCGCACCGCTTGGGGATTTCCCTCCATCATTTGTTCATCTTCACGCACAGATTAGAAATCGATATGGGTTTCCTCATGCAGGGGTTGGAAGACTGTGATCTTGCACGACGAGCTGGAAGATTGGCCTGAAAGGCATGATTCTATTGTTTATATGCTTTCCCTATCAATGTTGGGAATCCGTCTTCTTCCCCACCTGCGGACTGTGTAAGGTTCCTGTTGTTTCATTATGAGATTGGGTTATTGATCTTTCCCCGGGGTTTGGTTGCTGCATGTGCAAAATATCTTGTGGGGTTGCTTCTGAGTTGTTTTGGCCATGCTAGGGCCAAGAACAACTCTAAATCGCCTTGTCTGATCTGAGCTGTGTTGACCCTTTCGTTTGGGTTGTCACCCTGTTGTCTTTATATTCTTCATAGAGCTGTGAAATATTTGCTTTACTGTGGTATGCAGTGGTTGGTCTTCGGAATGTTGAGAATAGGATTAAAGGCTGGGTATGCTTGAGAAAACTGGTGTTTGGAGCCACTCAAACAGAGTTAGACTGTTGGCTTTCTTCTCCACAACCCTTGAAGAGTATTGGAAAGGGAATTTAGGGCCTGAGGGATTGCGAAGGAGGGAAATGACTGATTCTTGGTGTTGGGTGTGTGGATGTCTTAGAATTCAGGTTAACTCTAGTGTAGGCGTCCTTAGCTCTCCATTGAGACCACCAGCTTAGCATTTAGCCTTTCCTAGCTCCTTGACGGCCTGATAAACCCTATTGTGTGGGCTTGGCTGATTTGTGTACCTTAGCTATGTGTAAGCCTGCTGTGACCCTTATTCCTTGAGGATCATTCCCAGCTCGGGGGTGGCAGTGTTGCTAAGAGATTGAAGAGCATGCTGGCTTATGGTTGGGTGGAACATTGCAGTGACGTAGCTGGTTGCGGGACGAATTCTTTTTAAGATAAGTATTCTTAACTATTCCATCTCTGCACTTGTATTTACTGATTAATGAATATGATGAACATGTCGTATGCTCGAATGAATGTGTGTTTTCTTCCACTATCATTTTATGTTTTAAGCTTTATATTTCAGCATTATGCTTGTTCATGTTCATGGGGCTATTTGCCTGGAGGTTTTTGATGATTTGGTAGCGTCCTCCTCGCCGGTCAGAGGGTTGAGGACATTACACATTGCAAAGTTTCTTAGAAATTTGTTTGACGTTAGCAAAAGATCCAAATGCATTAGTGGAAATAGCAAGCTTTTTGTATCGATAGGAAGGAGGATGACGGGATCACCTAATGAATTCGCTACAAAAGAAGAAAATAAGACGAGAGATAAGGATGAATGTTCATATTGGAGAATATGATGTAGATTTTGTCATCTTGGATCTAGGATTAAATGTCATTATCTTAACAAAGAAAACATGGGAAAGGATGGGAAAACCGTAGATGGTTTGGTCCTCAATACAACTGCGACTAAGAAAATCAGGCCAAGGTGTCCCCCATCAGTAAAGTTCCTTGTTTACCTATTGAAGTGGAAGGGATGAAGACATATGTAGACTTCGACGTCATCGAGATAGCCATCAAGACTTGCTCATACCCAACGTTGTGGGGAATTGGTTGGGCAAATGAAAACTTGGAGGTTATTAATTTTAAGAAACATGTCATGACATTTGAGAATCATGACATGAGGGTCATTGCCCCATTGGATCCGCTCGAAGGATAAAGGCATGTCGAACCGGTAAAAGATGAAGCGACAGGAGGATGGGATAGTGCCTATAATATTTATGAAGACTTCATCAATCCCACCGTAGACGGGGAGTTAGGATGGTGGAGTACTAGTTCAGCCTCTTCAAATTCTGATGATGCGCTAGAAAACTGGCAAAACCGACTACACGAAGTATCAATAAGGAAATGTGTGCGAGTTACGCAGTTGCTGAGGTGGGTAGTGATAGAAGTCATCGACTTACCAACATATGAAGGACTACAGAATTTAGGGATCTTCATTCCGGAGTTAGAAGAAAAGTTTTAGAACACAATGATTGCTAGCACTAGACGAAGCTTTGAAGGCCACCCCAGTAAGATGGTGGGATACACACAAGACAACGATCGCAGATTGGCATAAATGTCGTTGATTGATGGAAGTTCAATTTAGCAAATATGAAATCTATCAAGCAAAGAAATATGATGGAAGGAATGATCCCGACAATCACCTAAGGGTGTGCCAGACCACGTGGGTATTGAGGCCGAAAGATGAGTGGGTCCATGCATTTGTTCATATGCTGGACGAGACACCATGGAGGTGGTACATGTCGAATGAACTATGAAGGGAAAATACAACATGGGAAGAAGTGACTGTCAACCTCAATCATACTTTCAGCTTTACGAGTGATAATATGCTCATATGTAGGACACTTGATCAGGCCATCTGCAACAGAGTGTTGGAAATAGTTCCAACTGATTTACCAATAGAACCACAATGGATGTTGACACCAGAGATGATGCTAACATGTTGTAATATATCAAGAGAGCCAGATGACGAAGATGATCCAAGAGTTGTCGACATCCCAAAATCAGAGGGAAGTTGTCATACCGTAGCACCAGAAGTACCATGTGATAGATTCAAGTAGTCGTTGAAGTTGGAGAAGGTTAATATTGGGGTAGAGGAGGACCCAAAGTTCTCTAACATTGGGGATAGACAACTATGGCAAAGATCACTGACCCATTGCATGAATTCTAGGACTTATTCCCAGCTAAGTTCTATGAGATGAAGGGTATTTCTAGTGACTTGGGAGAAATGAATATTTCGCTGAAACCTGACACAAAACCAGTAAAGAAGCGATTGTATAGGTTGAATCCGAGATACAAAGAACATGTTAGAGTAGAATTAGAGCAGATGGTGGATGTTGGAATTATTAATCATGTCTAAGAGTTAGAATGGGTCGGTCTGATGGTTGTGTAAGACAAAAAAACAGGGGAAATCCGGATCTGTGTCGACCTGAGGACGTTGAATGACATGAGTCTTCATGATCCATTTCCAACACCGTTCAGTGACGAAGTATTAAAAGGAGTTGGAGGACAAGATAGTTAGGTTTTCATAGATAGATTTTCAGGGTATCACCAGATAAGGATTGTGAAGGAGGATCGACACAAGACCACTTTCGTAACGGAACGGGGATGCTTTTAGTACATGGTAATGTTGTTTGGTCTCAAGAATGCACTTGCGATCTTTTCAAGGATAGTTGTGTTGGCAGGTAGTTTTGGGGTAAGTTAGCTGCACAGCAACGCGGATGCTGTGCAAGATTAAAGATACTGCTCAAGGTGGAAAATAGATTGCAAGTTGGAGTTAGAATATTTTATGTATTTTGGTTATCTTTTGTAGTTTTGCATCACATTTTGTGGATAGTGGCCATTGTTTTGTAGAGTCTGTTAATAATTGGTTAGGAAATTGATTAAGTGGACCATCAATGGAAAGGCACAAGCCTATAAGTAGATATAGAATTGCAAGTGTTAAGTCTCTTCGGCTAGTTCTTAATTTCACTCTGTTTTAGCGACTTCAAGATTTGATATTGTGAATGTTGATCTGTGTATGTGAGTCGAGGAACTGTTTTGGAGACTCTATGTTTTGTTGCGAAGCCTAATATGACATGACAGAAGTTGAGTAGAATCACTGTGTCTTTTCCTATTTTCCTATTTTCTTGTTTTCTGCGATCCAAATATGAATGCGAAGTTGAAAGGGAGTTTTTCAACAGACCAAGAGGTAGGTTCATGTTGTCTTTGCAATTGTCTATTAAGATGCTAATTTGTGAAAAGTGCATATTGAAGATGAACTTCGCTGAGTAGAAACCTTGTGTGCGGAGGATGTGGGTATCGTAGAGATGAGGGTTGGATGGAATGATATGGGGTATATGGATGGAAGTTACGATGGGACTGTGAGGGAATCTAAGGAAGGAAGTGGCCTTACAAGAGGAGAAGCGAGGTTTTGGCAAGAGAAGAGGTAGAGGAAAGAAGAGATTCCTACTGCGACCAAGACGCGAGGCCGCGAAGGAAGAACACACTGAACAAAGTGACCCTACAATAAGAGGATCGACCCAGAGCAACAACGTACCCACACCTCTGTGCACTAAGCCACACTCAGGAAGGAGCACGAGTTCAACAATGCCATGTCCAACGTGTCAAATGCACTATAATAGTGGTAGATCAACGACTGTAGGAAGAAGGCCCACGATGGCGGGCGATGATGTGAAGCTACCCCTATTTCATGTGAACAAGATTGAGGATCTCGAGCAATACCGGTTCTTATGTGAAGTAGTGTGGATTGTCAAACAAACAACGAATGATGAGGTTAAGAAAGGTCAATTGGCAACGACCCTTCAAGGTTGCACACTGGATTGGTTCATGGAATTTGTACCAGTCCCTATAGGGGTGCCAGCAAAAACATTGGTTGAAGTTAGAAAAGGATTGATTCAAGAGTTCAAAAAACCAAAATCTGAGGCGCAATACATCACAAAACTGAAGGAGATTAAGCAGTATCCAAATGAAACTGTTTGGGACTTTGATCAAAGGTTTAAGACGCTAATGGAAAGAGTCAGCTTTGATATGAGTGATATTCAACATAAGGAACGGTTAATCGTAGTGTTACTATCTCATATCAGACTAGCATTGATGTAGCAAAAGATTGCGACATAGAGTGAGGCTCTGGAGATTGCCGTGAAGTTGGAAGCTTCATTAGTTGGTGAGAACACAATTGGTATAAATCAGATCCAGACGTAGATGGTAAACTTGACGCTCCAGTTGCAAGATATCAAGAAAGGAAAAGAGGACATACTAAGGATAACTTCCCAGATTACCGAAACTAGCTGTTGTCAAGAGCGTCGAATCCATTGAGTTGTGGCAGTGTTCCATGGTGCCGTATTTGTTAATATTATATACATCAACATGAAGACAGTGGATATATGTAGAAGATGGTCACGAAGCTAACGAATTTATACTGCACATTTTGTCGATCTTTTGGGCATGAAGATAAGGATTGTCGCGCATATGATCTACTCCAAGATAGAACAATGGACATGTACTATGTAAAGGGAGAGGACCATCAAACAATACAGCAACCGCAACCACAACTGCAGGTGGTACAACCACCACCTCAACTGTAATTTGTATCGCAACTGTAGATGCAGTTTGTACTACAACCGCAATTACAACCGTAGTTTGTGCCACAACAATCGTATAATCAGATGCAGATGGCTCCATAGCAACCACAATATGTTCAGCCACAATAATATATTCAATAGCAACCGAATTCCCCACAGCAACAATTCAATCAACCGCAGTAGTAGCAGCAAGGAGGATTCTCAGGAGGACAATGAGGAGGATTTGATCAAGGAGGAGGATGAGGTCGCAGACCTATACAATGTTATAATTGCGGAGTATTGGGGCATTATCGGAGATATTTTCCACAATTGTAAACGTAGTGTATGTATTGTATCATTGTTCATCACGCTGTTGATAATTGTCCGCAACTGATCGCAAAGTGGCAGGAAGGGAATGTCCCTCAGTTGCAGAACCATAATCAAAATCAATTGCAGAATCTGAATCAGTTGCAAAACAAGAATTAGCTTCAGAATCAGAACACAAATTATATTGTGAATCAACCTATGAATCAACCGCTAAACCAGAATCAGGGACCAATTGTTGCGACAATTTCAGTGGAACTTAGAATGCAAGATGTTGCTGTCATTACTCGTGGAGGTGCGACAACGGGGGATGATGGCCCGCATCCACAGATTTGTCTGGCTAGGAAGAAGAAGGTGCAGTTTGATGTCGACGCTGAAAGAGACACATTCTTTGAAGCACACGATGCAATCAAAAGAATTCCTGGTAAGTTACCTATCTATGAGATGCCGACTACTTTTGATTCCACTTCGGTAGCAGGACCATTGCGGCAACATGGTACCTTGAAGAACTTCTTTGAAAGTTGCTTATCGCTAGCAAGATATCCTAATGCTCTTGCCGAGATTGAGAGTCTATTGCATCGACCGACCAGGGGATAGAAAGAGTCAACGGTGAACTCTTTACATAAGAAAAAGATAGGAAAAAAGATCCGCATGAATATTCAGATTGAGTACTATGATATAGATTCAATCATCTTGGATATAGTAGGCTCAAACACCATCATTCTAATAAGTCAGACTTGGCAAAAGATGGAGAGCCCAAAATTGGCTTGGTCTCTTGTGCAATTGCGACTCACTAACCAGGCCAGACTAATGCCGATTGGGTGAGTTCTGCGCGTTGCCATGGAAGTTGGAGGGATGAAGACGTATGTTGATTTTGATGTTCTTGACGTTGTCAATGAAGGAGGCTCCTATCTTGCGTTGTTGGGGATTGGATGGGACAATGATAGCTTGTCAGTTATTAATTTTAAAAAGTGGGTGATGATGTTTGAAAATCAAGATATCAGAGTCATAGCTTCGATGGATCCAAGTGAAGGATGAAGGTATATTGAATCTGTGAGGGACGAAGCTGGAAAAGGATGGGATCATGCATATAACATCTCAGAGGATTACATCCATCCGACAGTCGATGGTGAGCTCGGTTGGTGTAGCTCCAGCTCTGTGTCTTCTGACTCTGATGATGCGTTGGAGAATTGGCAGAATCGGTTGCATGAAGTATCGTTGTGGAAATGTGGCTTGATTACACAGTCACTATGTTGAGTCGCAACAAAAATGATTGAGCTACCGGTATATGAAGGACTGCCTGAGCTATCTGAGTTTCTTTTTGAATTTGAATATAAGGTATCAGAACCATAGAGGTTGCCGATGTTGGATGAAGTGCTAAAGGCTATTCCAACATGCTGGTGGGCGACCCATCAGAAGTCGACCACTGGATGGTCGCAGTGTCAAATATTGTTGACAGTTCTCTTTGGCGATATAGAATAGTACCATGGTGGAAGGTACAATGGGTGTAGTAGCCCTGGTGATCACCTAATTGAATGTTAGACCTTGTGGGCATCGTGACCAAAGGATGAGTGGGTCCATGCTGTTATCCACACGTTGGATGAGATGCCATGATCATGGTACGTATCAGTCGCGTTGCACAGAGAGATTACTACTTGGGAAGAGTTGACAGTCTGTTTTACTCACGCCTTCAGTTTCATGGATACCAATCCAACTATTCTTGATGCACTAGAGTACATCCACAATGTTGTTCTAAAGGTAGTACAAATTGCGTATCCAGTGGATCCACACGCGAAATGTTCGGTGGAGTCGATGATGGAATTCTATAATGTGACCGAAGGACTTGAGGATGGTGACGATTCGTGGAACATCAATATTTCGGAGACAGAAGGGAGTCAGGATGTCACAGCACCTCATGTACCGACATATCCAATGAATCGACCATTAAAAATTAGAAAGGTCAACATTGGGATGGAGGAGAACCCAAAGTTTCTGAATATTGGGGACTACTGGGATGAAGAGACCATGGCAAAGATCACATATGTGTTGCATGTATTCCAAGATTTGTTTCCTACGAAGTTCTCTGAGATGAAGGGAATACTGGGAGATTTAGGAGAGATGAAGATCCCATTGAATCCTGATGCTAAACTAGTAAAGCAGCGGCCATATCGCTTGAATCCGCAAATTAAGAAGAGGCTCAAATTTGAGCTCGACAGAATGCTAGATGCTAGAATAATTGAGCCAGTTGAAGAATCAGAATGGATCAGTCCTATGGTGTTCCAAGATAAGAAGATAGGTGAGGTTCAAATTTGTGTCGACCTTGGAAATTTGAATGATTCATGTGTGCATGATCCATTTCCAACACCATTCATTGATGAGGTGCTAGAAGGAGTGGGCGGTCAAGAAATGTATTCCTTCACAGATGGATTTTTTGGCTATCACCAGATCATGATTGCAAAAGAGGATTGCCACAAGACAACAATTGTTACTGAATGGGATTATTTTCAGTACACTATGATGCCATTTGTACAGAAGAATGCACCTGCGATATTCTCTCGGGTTGTTGTCGCCGCATTCAAGGATTTTATTCAGAAGTTTCTACAAGTTTATATGGATGAATATACATATTATGGATTGATCAGGGACCATCTGGAAAACCTATGACTGATGCTGGAGCACTGTCGACAACATCAGATCACGTTGAACTGAAAGAAGTGTATTTTCTGCGCACCATTTGGGATGTTGTTGGGACACATTGTTTGCAAGCAAGGACTGTTGGTTGACCCCGCGAAGATTGCCCTGATTTTGAGCTTACAACCACCTACAAATGTGAAGCAATTGAGAGAGACACTGGGACACACATGATGCGACCACAAGTTCATCTTTGGGTATGCTGCGATCAAGATCCTAGGGAGTGGTTACTGAAAAAGGATGCGGCCTTTGTATGGATTCAGGAGTGTCAGTGCAGTTTTGAGACACTAAAGTAGAAGATGGCATCTGCACCAATATTAGTTTTCCCTAATTGGAATAAGGAGTTCCACATCCATGTGGATGGATCGTTCGTTGTGCTGGGAGTGGTTTTGGCACAACCAGGGGAAGGAGACCTTGATCACCCGATTGCTTTCGCTAGTCGGAAGCTGTCATCCGTGGAGAAAAATTACACTACCACAAAGAGGGAAGATATGGCGATGGTATATGCACTACAGAAGTTTCAGCATTACCTATTGGGCGATCATTTCGAGATGTTAATAGACCATTATGCTTTGAAATACCTGGTCAATAATCCTGTGGTGGGGTGGGGGGAAGATATGCCGCTGGCTACTTCTCTTTTAGGAGTTTAATTTTGAGATAATTGTTAAACTAGGCCACTTGAACAGTGGCCGAGATCATTTATCCTGAATTGAGACAGGTGAGGAACCAACAAACATTGAAGATGGGTTACCAGATGCGTAACTATTCAAAGTTGACATGCTTGACGAGTACTATGAGCAAATAGTTTAGTTTTTAGCGATGAGAATGGAACTAGAGGAGCTTACTACAAGTCAAAAGAAGAAGTTGGTTGTTAAGGCCACGGATTTCCAGTTGATCACTTGAAAACTCTATAAACTAGGACCATATGAGATCTTACGTAGATGTGTCCTACCACATGAACAAGGGCAGATATTGGCAGAGGCACATGAGGGAGTTGCTGGCAGACACTATGGTGGTCGCGCTACTGCCAGGAAGGTGCTCCGTGCAGGGCTTTGGTGTCCTACTCTACATGGCGATGCAACGGATTATGCGTAGACTTATGATGCCTGTCAAAGAACTAGGAAACTGTCGAGGAGGGATGAGATGCCACTCGTACCTCAGGTGACATTGCAACCATTTGATAAATGGGCCATGGAATTTGTGGGACCAATATACTCACCTGGGAAGAGAACTGGTGCACGGTACATAATTACATCGACAAACTATTTGACAAGATGGGCAGAGGCCGCACCTATATTATATTGCACCGCTCGACAACAATGAGATTCCTATTTGAGAATATTGTCACTTGGTTTGGGTGCCCAAGGATATTAATGAGCGATTAGGGGAGTCAGTTCATTAATCGTACAGACAACGAATTGACAGGAGAGCTTTAGATACAACATAGGAAGATTACCCTGTATCATCCACACTCGAATGGGATAGTGGAGGCATTCAACAAGGTGTTGGAGCATGCACTCACAAAGGTATGCAACACAAACCATGATGACTGGGATTTGAATATTCTAGCCGTCGTGTGGGCATATCGCACCACTTACAAAAGACTGACAGGACATACACCGTTCAAATTGGTGTATGGGCAAGAGGCAATCATGCCTATGGAGTACATTGTTCCAAGTTTGTGCATAGAAGCAACGCCGGACATGGATGATGAAGCAGGGTTAGAAGAACCACTCGCGTAGTTGGTGCAACTCGAGGAAGACCACTTCATTGTAGGTTTTCACCAGTGCGTCAAGAATGATCGACAGAAGGATTAACATGATCGACAAATTAAGCACAAATAGTTTCAGTAAGGAGACCTAGTCTTGATGTATGACAACAAGTTTATGAAACATCGAGGTAAGTTATAGTTGCATTAGCTAGGTCCATATCTCATTAATTTCATTACTTCAGAAGGTGTAGTACAATTGTAGCAGTTAGATGGAGTGATGCTGCCAAAGTTAGTGAATCCTGCCAAAGTTAGTGATGCTGCCGAAGGTGTAGTACAACTGTAGCAGGATGAAGTCCTACAAGACAATCCTAGAGCCGCGCGATGCTTGAGCTACTGCGCTATTTTTTTCTTTCTTCAGTTCTACATGCTAGTTTGGAGGATGACGCACCAAGGGGAAGGGAATGCACAAGTAGGAGAGACAATAGCGCAGTTAGGGAGTTCTATCATGACAACCATAGGGCCGTGACATATTCAAATGAGTAATAAATGTAGACAGTTAAAGCAGTTAACCAATGGTGCTTGTCGAAGTGACACATATTTATGGCGGATCTGACTGTTGGATTGACAGGATCAGCGATGGATTTGGGTGATTAATGCTTGATTTGGTCGAAATGATTAAAGATGATTTGGTCATGATGGGGGTGTGATCGACTTGGTGCTATAAGAGGAGGTCGAATGCAGTCGACAATCACCATTGTGCAAGCTTGAGTGTTGACAGAGTTGCAGAATTGTTGCGAAGAGTTGTGTTGTGTTGTGTCGTCGAGTTGCAGAGTGCATTGAGTAGTTGAGCAGCGTGAGGGTGTGGTGCCCATTGAAAACTTGGGGCATTGGTATGGAACGCTGCATGAGCAAGTCACAGTTGAAATATCTAGTGAGAGGGATTTACCAGTAATCACAGTCTCCATTGAAGAAGAGGTTGCAAGTATGCCGGTGGGATCCTCATCTGTTCCAAAGAAGAAGAGAGGGCCGCCACGACTCGTGTCCCCAGTGCAGAAGAAGCGACATACTAGAACGTCTGCATAGGCACAGGAGGAGGCACCTACGCAAATGGGTCCATCGACTTTAGGGGCTATGGAATCATCATCCCGCATAGGGGTGTCCACTACGGACATCCCTAGGTATGTGCACCTGATGTGAAACCCATAAAGATGACAAAGAATTAGAAATATCCAATGAATATTTCGGCGATACCACATGGCATGGTTTCAACCATGGACATTGTTCCCACGCTGATGCAAATTAAGTATGATTATCACGATATGCTTGCATCGACTGAGATCACGAAGGGTCCCTATGTACCTATGACATCGGCTAGAGGCGGCCCAATATTATGTATTCCACAAAAATGGGAGCAAGGTTTGCAGAGATCCGGTTTGTTGGATCTTATCAACATACTACACTTTGGTTGGTTGAATAAAGCGAATGCATGCATGAAGCAGCTCTTGACATGCTTCCACGACAGGATTTTGTGGTTGTACCGACCGGTAGCAGTCACCGTGGTGATCATTTCATAAATAATAGGGTTGCCCAAGGATGGGCCTGACCCTTCGCAATATTTCAAGGGGAAATACAATGATAGGAGGTTGGCCACAAGGCTGAAGAAGAAATATGGTTTGCATCATGATGGACGGGCGTATCATGTCGACAACATAAATGATCCGGTTGTTCGCATTACAACACGAACTTTGACGAGTAAGATAGTGAGGATGAATTGACTGAACCAGTGTAATTCATGAGTTATTGCATGCGCAGAGTAGTGTGCACAAGGATTACAGATGAAATGGTCGTTGTTCTTAATGAACAAGTTGACAGATGATGCATTGGCAGTCCAGGTGGGGCATCGACCATTCGCATATAGTTAGTTATTGGTTTTGATTGCACTAATGGCGAGGATGGAGCCAAAATATTAGCAAGGGATGGATGTGGACGCAGTAAAAGTTTGCAAGGGGGCACGCTACTTGAATCTATGGTGGGTGAAGGAACCTGATCGACTTAGGGACAGTGCTGTGGAGTTTTGGATCTATTGGGAATCGCTGCAGGATGTAGTTGTGAAAGTTCCGTGACTGTTTGATGAGGCAGTGATGAAATTCCAAAGGATTGCTTGGTTTTCAATTGGGCCGCACACCATTCATGTGCAGGCGCGGCGTGACCCAGATAAGCAGTGGTTACTAATGCCATATAAGTTGTCTGATGCAGAGTTGGAGATAATTTTTGATGATTGGATCGCATCATGGAGAGAACCTATCAGCCTAAAAGAAGTGTCGATGGGGCCACCAGCAGATGCACCAGTTGATCTTGTACATGATCCTGACTGGCAGAGTAACCATGATTCAGATGAAGAGTCATTGTGCACCCCCATTGACTCAGAAGCAAAACGAGCGTTTGAAGAGTTAAGAACGAAGAAGCGACAGGAGCAGGGTGCGATAAATAGCACAACCCCAGTGATTGAGGCGCAGTTTAACTGTCTCATTGCGGCCATTAGAACCGCAACATATGTAGTTGCTAAGCAGATGAACAAACAAGCAACAGATGGATTTTCCGAGGTATGAGCTCTCATTGACTCTTTAGTTGATGCAGTTTTGAAGAAGGAACTAGAGGCAACAACTGTGCAAGACCTTGGATCGATCAGAACTGGTACGTGGATCAGGAATGTGCAAATTCTGCCACATGTCATCGAGACCAACAACAAGGATCTCAATGCCTCCCTGCAACAGTTACCAGGTTTGGCCTTAGAAATAAATGAGTTGTCCACATAGACATTGGTGCACATGCAGAGGGTCGCCAATCAGGAGTTGGAAGACAGGGAACAAAGTATTAGCGGTCAATTCTTGTGATCGCAGGAGAAAGAGGCAGAAGCACAAAAAGAGATTGAAGCATTGAAGAAGGGACAGGAGGAGCTGATGGCCAAGAGCGCCAAGGAAATTGAAGAATTGAAAAAAGAGCAAGATTGACTAGTGGTCAAGAAAACACATCTCTAGGACAACAAAGTGCGGTTGGAAGAGGTAGCCACAGATGCTTGTTAGCATGTATTCAAGAGCACGATGGAACAGGATGCGGTGGCGAAGGCAGTGCGGCTTAGAGCTGTCATTGCACAATTGCAGATTGACAATGAGAATCCGCAGGAACTAGTACATACAAACACACCACCAGAACAAGTAGCAGAGAGGAAAAGAACCATGGAGGACTTAACAACACAGTTGGAACATATGGAACAAGAAGTGAAAAAAGTAACTGATAAGACTACACAATTTTGGGGGAGTGTAGTCCAGGATGAACAATTGGAGCAACTAACCACACAGTTGCAAAAGGCCAAGGGGCAGTTAGCAACACTGAAGCCTCAACTTACAACGCTGCCACCAATTGTTCAGATTACCAAATATACGGAGCTAAAGGACTTACAGCAATGCGTTGTCAAAGAAAGGGAGCGCCAACAGAGCATTAGTACACAGTTAGATGAATTCCAAAACATTGGAGCGCAACTTTCAATTAAGGCAGTTTCTGCACTGTAGGTAGTTCAGGAGGGCAAGACGATTCTCACCACCAAACTTGTGGAGCATCCATTAGAACATGATTTGATAGAAATCCAGGAGATTGTTGAGAGAATCAAGGTGTAGGTGAAGGAGATCACTCAATAGTATGAGGATTTCAAGCAAAAGATAAGTGAATATACCATGTCTAGATGACGTTGCGTGAGGGCGAGCCACAAGATTGTGTTGGGGGCCTGTTAGCAGGCAGTTTTGGGGTAAGTTAGCTGCACAACATTGTGGATGTTGCGCAAGGTCAAAGATACCGTGCAAGGTGGAAAATGACGCGCAAGTCGAAGTTAGAATATTTTATGTATTTTGGTCATCTTTTGTAGTTTTGGACTGCATTTTGTGGATAGTAGTCATTGTTTTGTAGATTCTGTTAAGAATTGGTTAGGAAGTTGATTAAGTGGACCATCAATGTAAATGTGTAATCCTATAAGTATATATAGAATTGCAAGTGTTAAGTCTCTTTGGCTAGTTCTTAATTTCACTATGTTTTAGTGACTTCAAGATCTGAGATTGTGAATGTTGATCTATGTATGTGAGCTGAGGAACTATTTTGGAGACTCCATGTTTTGTTGCGAAGGCTAATATGACACGACAAAAGTTGAGCAGAATCACTGTGTCTTTTCCTATTTTCCTATTTTCTTGTTTTCTACGATCCAAATATGAGTGTAATGTGTATCTGCGATATGGATCTGTGAATGATGTGCTATGTTTATGTTTTAAAATGATGATATAATGCTAGATATGTTTGCACACCAATGTCTCTACTGTGATTTAGTTATGTTATTGCGATCTATTGAATGATGATCCATTTTTGTGAATGGAAAATCCGAATGGTTAGATTTGTGGAATAATGTTGTGCTAAGTCACTAAATAGACACATGGTCCTCCTTTATACTGCGAAAAATTGGTTCCGTCAGCTCTCCCTCGAACATCTTGGGTGAGACTTCATCTACTCTACAGGTGTTGCTGGGTGAGGTAAAACCTGTCTGGGCCGGTTCCTAGGGAGATCGATGTGGTTTGGGTGTCAACATAGAGCGAACCCCCGTCGAATGGTTTTATGTCAACAAGTTATCGCCGTGTTTAAGGACTTCATTCATAAATTCTTGGCAGTGTCCATGGATGAATAGATCGTCTTTGGGTTGGTAACCTTTAGTTTATGTTAGAAAGATGTTGAGAACATCAGATCTCACTGAACCTGAAGAAGTGTGTATTTTGTGCTCCATTTGGAATTCTGTTAGGACACATTGTATGTAAGGAAGGTATGTTGGTTGATCCAAGAAAGATTGCGGTAATTGTCAACCTACTAGCACCGATGATAGTGAAACAAATAAGGGCGATGTTGGGTCACATAGGATATTACCGAAAGTTCATAAGGGGACACACAACGATCATAGCGCCAATGGAGAAACTCTTAAAGAAGAATGTGAAGTTCGCATGGAATGATGAATGTCAAAGAATTCTCGATACTCTGAAGCAAAAAATGGTCACAACACAGATATTAGTTTTTCTAGATTAGACGAAGGAGTTCCACGTCCATGTCAATTCTTCATCAATCACATTAGTAGTGGTTTTGGATCCACTGGGGGAAGGAGCGATCGATCACCCAATCGCATTTGCAATTTGGAAGTTTTCTACTGCAGAAAGAAACTACACAATGACAGAGAGGGAAGGATTGACGATGGTGTATTCATTACACAAATTTCACCATTACCTGTTGGGAGGACACTTAAAAATGTTTATGGATCACTCAACACTGAAATACCTGGTTAACAAGCCTGTGTCGGGGGGGAATATTTTTCGATGGTTACTACTATTCCAAGAGTTCGATTTCGAGATCCTTGTGAAGCCAGGGTGGTTAAACGCAGGTACTGATCATCTTACAAGGATAAAGATAGGTGAGGAGCCAAGCAACATCGAGGATGGCTTACCTGATGCACAATTGTTTAGAATCAGAATGGTGGATGACCATTACGAATAAATTCTCCATTTTTTTACGACAGGCAAAGCACCAGAGGAATTCACCACGAGTAAAAAGAAACAATTGGTCGTTAGAGCTGTGGATTTCTAGCTAATCGTAGGACAAATCTACAAACAAGGGCCAAATGAAATTCTACGTCGCTATGTTCTACCGCATGAACAGGAGAGAGTACTGGCGGAATTGCAGGAGTACATTATGGAGGTTGGGAAACTGTTAGAAAGATACTCCGAGTTGGCTTATGGTGTCTGACAATGCATAGTGATGACATGGATTATGCTAGAAGATGTGACGTCTGTAAAAGGACAAAGAATCCTTCACGATGGGATGAGATACTGCTAGCACATCACATAACGATACAACCATTCGATAAATGGGTTGTGGACTTTGTGGGACCCATCAATCCTCTAGGGAAAAGTATGTATGCGCGATATATCATCACTGTGACAGACTACGTGATAGGATGGGCAGATGTAATACCTTGGTTTTGACCCCATTCTATTAACATTGTTCATGATGTATATATTTTATGGAATCATGGAAAGGAGCTCAAGGCCAATTCCCTGCCAATGATTTGGTGTTTTGTGTATAGGTGATCAAGGTTGATGGCTATGGTTCATTATGCTAATCAAACATAACATGTTTTTGAATATCATATAAACACACCATTTAATAAAAATACCACAACTAGCTATGCATTGCAGCGTGAAAGAGATGGGGGCATGATTTCACAAAGGAACAAAGAGGGATTAAACCAATAGATGCCCGATGAGTGATTGGAGGTTCAATCCTCACAAAACCCAGTATAATCAGCATAAAAACCTTTGCTGATTTCTGTTGCTAGATTTCTGTGGTTGTAAGTTATTGATGTTGTTGTCGGAGAAACCACAGTATCGAAATGACCAAGTCGACATTTCAGATCCATATCAAGATTCATCATCAGGACCATGTCGAATGTGGAGATATTGAGAATCAAGGATAAATACTAGAACTGGGTAGAAGAATATCCCTACATTGTTTCTTCTACCCAGTTCCAGTATTTGTCCTTGATTCTCACTATCTCCACATTCGACATGGTCCTGATGACGAATCCTGATATGGATCTGAAACGTCAACTTTGCTTATTTGTCGTCCAAGTCACCTAGGTGGACGCATGACAAAATAAATCCTTTTGGATAGAAATTTCGCGCCCGCTAGCTGATGTTAAACAACTTGCTAGTTGAATCAATGAAATCCTTATGGATTGTTGGATCTGTGTCCCCACTAGATCAATGATGGAATCCAAACTTGATGAAGTGGATTCCATAGAATATTCGCCCACATGAAAATTTCTTAAGTCACGTTAGTTAAACCAGTGAAATTGTTGTGCACCGTTGATCTATTTGATGGACAATCTTAGCTGTAGACCTGCTCGAAAGTTACCTTTTCTTTATCCTGTCTACCCTGGTTTGTCCCTGTGCTTGATCATTCATTTTTATTGTAGGAAATTAGTTGAGGCAGTTAATGCCTTGGGTAGAACAAGGCATGGCAGTCGATTTCGTGACTAAGCAAGCCTACAGTTGCATAAGCCATGTTCTTGCTTCTGAAGCAAGTAAAAACATAAATTGCGTGCCGAGTCCATCATCTCGGTCTTCACCTGATCGGTTTGGTCATTCGAACCATACCACCACTCTTGCATTCATTCGATCCGATCAATTATGGGTTTTTCACTCTCCCGAGTCATGGAGAATATTTATGTTTGTGATTGTGCAGTGTGGTCATTATTCATTGGGGATCTTGCATTGTGGTTGTTCAGTGTGGTTCATGGTGGTGTTACAATGTTTCTCTGTGTTATAGAGTGCATGTAACCCTGGCTGTGTGTTACAGGGTTATCTTGAACTACATTGTGGTACATTGTGGTGTGGAACTTTGTTTTCTCTATGTTACAGAGTGATATGTAAACCTGTTTCTTTGTGTTATAGTGTGAGTGGAGCCTGTTTTGCTGTGTTTACATTGTGGATTACTGTGATGTGCATCCCTATTTTGTTCTGAGAGACTTAGGAGTAGAAGGGGCCAGAATTGGTTGATAAACCTAGTGAAGAGAGGAACCTCATAGATAGATCAAGAAGGGGCTAGAAAATCCTCTATGTAGACCCTGAAGAGCACTAGAAGGGAAGGTATGGCCCAAGAGAACTGTGCAGTAGTGAAGGGAATATTTCCTTGTCTTGGGTGTGTAGGTATTGTGGAATGCCAAGCTAGATAGATATGGTGTAGGTGTCCATAGCTTTGTGGTTGAGCACACTAGCTTAGTAATTCCTCCTCCCAGTTGCCTTAGGAGCATGAGAAACCCAATTGTCAGTTGGTTTGGCTGAGTCATGGTGTGCATTTGACCTGTGAGTAAGTCATTGCCTTAACAGCTTGATAAACCCAACTGGAGGTTGGTTTCGCCATGTTGTGTGTTAAGTTCTAGCTATGTGTGATTTTGTTGTTCCCTAGTTCCTTGTGGAAATCATGCCCTACTCGGGGGTGGTAATGGTGTTGAGAGATTAATGAACACACTGGCATATGGTTTGGTGGAACATTGCAACGACATAGCTAGTTGCGGAACAACATTCATCTTGAAGATAAGTATTCTCTATTATTCTTGTTTACACAATGTATTTGCCTATGAATTGTTATGTTCATGTTGAATGCTTATTGATGATTAAGTAGAAGTTTAGTTGTGTATATTTTCCTTCATTTTACTTCTGTATATGCCATGTGTTTTTGCAATGCATTTTGCCTAAGTTCATGGAGGCTATAAGCTCATTACAGAGTCATAATGCATCCGACTTAGTGTTTTTTCCCCTTGGAATCCGCCTAAGGGAGGTGGAAGGCAGATACTGGAAAAGAGAAGATTAAACAGGGTAGAAAGTTAGTTCTTTGCACCCCGAGATCCGCCTGTGGAAGGTGGAAAGGAGGAAGGCAGAAAAGCAACAAAAAGTCCAAGGAAAAGTCAAGTTTTTGATTTTAGAGCCCATTGCAAAAAGTATAAAGTCAGAAGGTGGAAATCGGCAAAACGACAAAAATTAAATGAAAAAGTTGGTTTTTTCGCATCCCGAAGTCAGCTCGCGGAAAGTGAAAAGCCGGAAGTTGAAAAGTGGGAAATCAAGGAATGAATATGGTCTTTCCATATATTTTTGCATCATGAGGTTGAAAGTCAGAAGCATAAGACGAAGACCGGAAGAATGATAGTTGACTCCGTCGAGGTTTGAGTTTTTGCATTCCGAAGTCGGAAGGCGAAAAGCGGAAGTGCGGAAGGCGAAAAGTGGAAGAGTGATAAGTGACTTCACCGCATGGTTGAGTTTCCAATTTATGAAGTTCCACAGTGAAAGGCGGAAAGTCAGAGCTTGGAAAGCAGAAGTGAGGAAGGCAAAAGTTGGACAATTCACTCTGTCGAAACCTTGATTTTTCGACTCTGGATGTTCGACCGGAAGGTGGAAGGCAGAGTGAGGAAAGGGAAAGGTTAGTGCGGAAATGTGCATTCTGGTTGCAGAATGGATCTGTTAAGGGAGGAACAATGTCATAGTGGGTTGTAAGCCTGATAATGTATGTTTGAAAGAGGTTACATGACCCATGATTGGATGGTTAAAGAAAAAAAATTAGCCATTGTGTTATCCAGGGTATGGGTATGTGACATTGTGGTATTAGAGCTGTTGGTTGCAGCACTGGGCCTAAAGGGGCCAATTTGAACAGTTAAAAGAGGAAAAAGTACCCCTTGACACCAACATTGTAGTACACTACATTGTGGTATCATATTTGTTGGTTGGAGTATTAGTCCTAGATGGGCCAAGATAAATAATTGCAGAAAGAAAACTGTAGTAAAATAGTTGGCAGGTAAGTTATAATTTATGAGATTATTGTGCAACTAACAATGGTGTTTGTTAACACATTTTGCAGAGTCATAGTGCAGATTAGAAAAGTTGGGTTTTGGCTCAGCCATTAGAACCTACGCCATTAATAATGCACAGGATCCCTACAAGCACGAGGAAGATGCCATGGGTGAGAACATTCGAGTTGGGAATACTGAAACAAAGTCCAATGGAAGAAGATACCAAGAGACTCCCTCAGATTTTGCAGCCACCATGATAAGCCTGAGGGTGGAGATGCAAAGATACAAAGAAGAAAATGAAAGAATGATTAAAGCTCAAGAAGAGCAGAATTAGCTGAATGCATCCATGCTGTAGAGCTTGACAGACATCCAAAGGTGGATGAACTTTGGGCATTGGGCAACAAATCCGGAAGGAAGTAGGAGCAATGCTAGAAGAAAAAAAAAGTGTTCTAGTGGATCATCTGACTCTGAAGGATCCACTGGGGGTTCTAGTTCTTCTTCTGATAGGAACAAGAGGAAGAGGCGCTACCAGAACCATTCACGTGATGAAATCAAGAAGGCTAAGCATCCTACCATTGATGGTAAGGTAAATAACGGTCAAGAAGTTGAAGCTTGGCTTCTTGGGATGAGAAAATATTTCGAAGTCCAAGACTACTCTGGATATATGAAGGCCAGGGTATCCATCTTCAACTTGATTGGAAGAGCAACCATATGGTGGGAGCACTTTAGGCAAGTGAAGAAGATTAGAGAAAGGAAGATTGTGTGGAAGCAGTTCTAGAATTATTTCAGGCAAAAGTACCTCTTTGACAGGTACTATGATGACAAGATTAAAGAGTTACATGAGCTGAGAATGGGATAACTAACCATGGAAGAGTATGCAAACAATTTCTTGGAGCTGTTGAGGTATGCCAGATACATCAAGGATGATAAAGTGAAAATTCAACATTTTCTGAGTGGGATACCTCAGGCATAGAAAGACAGAATTGAGTTTGATGAACTTAGAACTCTAGAAGAGGCTATTAGGAAGGCTAAGTATTGCTATGATCATAACAAAGGAAAACTTGACACCCATAAGGCATGGAAGGAAAAAAAGAAGGAAACGTTTGACCAAAGGAAGAAAGGTTTCAAAGCTTCTAATTTTTAAAATCAACAGAGGCAGCCATCACAAGCTGTAAACCAGCCAGCTGGGGTGATGTGACATAGGCGAAGAGATCCTAAGGATCTAAGAGAACCGCTCCAATGTTGGAAATGTGGAGGGCCCCACCTGTGTAGGAACTATCTGCAGCAGAGTGGGAATGCAAGGCAAGTTCAAAACGTCAAAGAAGTAGAAACTATGGTTGAAGTGGCAAGGGTCACCCCTAGGATTTATGCAGCACTAGAGGATCGCCAGGCAGATCATTAGTAAACTGTGGTTGAAGTTGCAGGTAAGATTGCTGAGCAATTTTTTTCTTGTTTGATTGACCCTGGATCAACTCATAGTTATATTACTCCTAGACTTGTTGAGGTTTGTTATTTTAAGAAGTTATATCATAGCAAATCATGGTTAGTTCAACTAGCCATTGGAACCAAAAGAAACGTTAGTGAAGTGGTAGAGAAATGTCCATTGGTCATGGATGGGTTAGTTACTTATGTAGATCTAAATGTTCTGTCGCTTGGTTCCTATGATATCCTCATTGGAATAGATTGGTTAGAAGCTCACAGAGTCAAGCTTGACTGTTATAACAAGACCTTTGAGTGTATGGATGAAGAAGGAAACCTATGGCTTGTAAGAGGCATTCCAAAGGTGATATTTCTAGGAAGATTTCAACAATGCAGCTGAAGAAGTTCTATGGGAAAGCTTGCCAGTTGTATGAAGCCCGTGTTTTGGAGGCAACAGAGAATAAAACTCCTAGGTGGGAGGACTTTCATGCATTGCAAGAATTCAGGGATGTTTTACGTGAAGAAATTCCAGGAATTCCTCCAAAAAGGGACATTGATTTTACAATTGAACTTGTGCCAGGAGTAGCACCAGTGTCCAAGACACCCTACATGATGAGCACACCAGAATTACTAGAGCTAAAGTTGCAGTTGTAAGAGTTGTTGGAAAAGAAGTATATCAGGCCAAGTGTGTCCCCTTGGGGAGAAAAAAATAAATATGCTTTACCTTGAATTGATGACCTTTTTGATCAAATGAGAGGAGCAAAGGTATTTTTAAAGATTGAATTTAGGTCTGGTTACCATCAGGTAAGAATCAAGGATGAAGATATTCATAAGACAACCTTCAAAACAAGGTATGGACACTATGAGTTTGTAGTGGTACCATTTGGTCTCACAAATGCACCAGCTACATTCATGTGCCTTGTGAATAGTGTTTTTAGCATGTATTTGGACAAGTTTGTTCTTGTTTTCCTTGATGACATTCTTATTTATTCTAAGAATGAGGAAGAGCATGCAAAACATTTGAGATTGGCATTGCAATTGCTAAGGGAGCATAAGCTGTATGCAAAGTTGAGAAAATGTGACTTCTATAGAGATGGAATTCATTATTTGGGTTACATTATCTTAGAGGAAGGAATATCTGTGGACCCTGAGAAGATTGAAGCCATTATGAATTTTCCAACTCTAAGAAATCTGACATATGTAATATCTTTTATGGGACTTGCAAGATACTATAGGAGATTCATTGAAGGTTTCTCCAAGTTTTCACATCCCATCACTTCTTTTCAAAAGAAGGGGATAAAGTTTGAATGGACACCAAGGTGTGAGGAAAGCTTCCAGCAATTGAAGAATCTTCTCACAAGTGCACCAATTCTGAAAATTGCAGACCCAGAAAAGGACTTTGTGGTGTGTACTGATGCATGCAGTCATGGACTTGGAGGAGTTCTTATGAAAGACAACCATGTGGTATGTTATGAGTCAAGAAAGTTGAAAGATCATGAGAAGAACTATGCTACTCATGACTTAGAACTTGCATCCATAGTACATACTCTCAAGATGTGGAGGCATTACTTGATGGGCATAAAGTTTGAGCTAAGGGCAGACCACTGTGGTTTGAAATATTTGTTTGATCAACCCACTTTAAATGCTAGGCAAGCTAGATGGCTGGAGTTTTTATGTGAGTTTGATTTTGAAATAAAACACACAAAAGGAAAATAAAATAAAGTTGCTGATGCACTCAACAGGAAGGTGCATGAAATGCATGTGGCACCTCTTAGTATTTGCTAACTAGATTTGAGGCAGCAGATTGTTAATCATACTGCTAAGGATGAAGTGTATGTGCGGGTAAAGGACAAGTTGCAACAACAAAGTCTTGAAAAGAAGTATGACAGATATAAATTGGAAGAAGATGAACATCTTACCTATAAGAACATAATTTATATTCCAGATGTAGCATACTTGAGGAGAATTGTCATGGATGAGATCCATCAAGCTCCATATTCTGGTGACCCAGTATATCAGAAGACAATTGCTACAACCAGAAAGCAGTATTTTTGGCTAGGAATGAAAAAGGACATTGCTGAGTATATTTCATGGTGCATGAAATGTCAACAGGTGAAGGTTGACGATCAACATCCAGCAGGTTTGTTGCAACCTTTGCTAGTTCCAAAATGGAAATGGGAAGTTGTTTCGATGGATTTTATTACAATATTGCCAATGACTTGGAGACAACATGATTCCATCATGGTTGTGGTGGACAAGTTGACAAAGGAAACACATTTTATACTGGTTGAGTCCACACATAAGACTGATGATATTGCAAAAATATTCATGACGGCGATTTTCAAATTGCATGGATTGCCTAAGGCAATAGTTTCTAACAGGGATCCCAAGTTCACTTCCAATTTTTGGAAGGGTTTGTTTGCATATTTGGGAACAAAACTGAACTTCAGGACTTCCTACCATCCTCAAACTGATGGCCAAACAGAGAGAGTGAATCAGGTGCTTGAAGACATGCTTCGCATGTATGTGATGGAAAAACCAACCAAGTGGGAAGATTATTTACACTTGGTAGAGTTTTCCTATAACAAGGGACATCAAGCATCCTTGGGGATGAGTCCATATGAAGCTTTGTATGGAAGGAGGTGTAGGACACGTGTGACCCTGGATAATCCAGTGAACAAGATTGTGCTTGGTTTAGAATTGCTCAAGGAAATGGAGCAAGAGGTGGAAAAGATCAGGGAAAACTTGAAAGAAGCCCAAGATAGACAGAAAAACTATGCAGATAAGTATAGAGTGCATAGAGAGTTCAGTGTTGGGGATCATGTTTATCTTAGAGTGAGGGAAAGGAAGAGTTCCTTGAAGCTTGGAAGTTGTGCCAATCCATCACCTAGATATTGTGGGCCTTTTGAAGTGCTTGAAAGAATAGGGCCAGTTGCATATAGACTTGCATTGTGTGCTAGCACCAGAGCTCATAATGTTTTTCATGTTTCTTTGCTTAAGAAATATGCACATTACCCTAACCACGTGATAAATTGGGATGTGATTCAGGTGGAACCCGAGGGAGAATTCCAAACCGAGCCATTGCGCATCCTCGACAAGAAGGTCACAGTGATCCGGAATCAAGCCGTGGGACAGGTAAAGGTGCAATGGGAGCACTAAGGTCCTGAAGAGGCTACGTGGGAGTTGGAGGATGCCATGTGATTGGCACATCCATTTTTGTTCAATTTTGTAGAGCACTGAGGACAGTGCTGTTGTAAGGGGGAGGGGAATGTAATACCCCGATTTTGACCCCATTATATTAAAATTGTACATGATGTATATATTTTATGGAATCATGGCAAGGATCTCAAGTTCAAGCCCCTACCAGTGATTTGGTGTTTTGTGTATAGGTGATCAAGGTTGACGCCTATGGTTCATTGTACTAGTCAAGCATAGCATGTTTTTGAATATCATGTAAATACACCATTTAATAAAAATACCATACCTAGCTATGCACTGCAGTGTGAAAGATATGGGGGCATGATTTCATAGAGGAACACAGAGGGATTAAACCAGCATATGCCAGGTGAGTGATTTCAGGTTCAATCCTCACAAAACCCAGTTTAATCAGCACAAAAACCTTCGTTGATTTGTCGTCCAATTCACCTAGGCGAATGCGCGACGGAATAAATCCTTTTGATAGAAATTTCGTGCTTGCTAGCTGATGTTAAACAACTTGGTAGTTGAATCAACGAAATCCTTGTGGAGCGTTGGATCTATGTCCCCACCAGATCAAAGGTGGACTCCAAACTTGATGAAGTGGATTCCATAGAAATTTCGCGCACATGAAAATTTTGTTAAGTCGCACTAGTTGAATCAGCGAAATCGTTGTGCACCGTCGATCTGTTTGAAGGAAGATCTCAGCCGTAGATCTATTCAAAACTTACCCATTCTTTATCCCATCTACCCTGGTTCTTCCATGTGCTCAAAATTTTCTTGTAGGAAATTGGTTGAGGTAGTTAATGCTTTGGGCAAAATAAGGCATGGAAGTCAATTTTGTGACTGAGCAAGCCGACAATTGTAGAAGCCTTGTTCTTGCTTCTGAAGCAAGTGAAACCATAAATTGTGTGCCCAGTCTGTCATCCCAGTATTCACATGATTGGTTTGGTAATTCGAACCATACCACCACTCTTGCATTCATTCGATCCGATCAATTATGGGTTGTTCACTCTCCTGAGTTGTGGAGAAGATTTATGTTCGTTATTGTGCAGTGCGATTCATTGTTCATTGGTGATCCTGCATTGTGGTTGTTCAGTGTAGTTAATGGTGGTGTTACAATGTTTCTCTATTTTACAAAGTGTATGAAACCCAGGATGTGTGTTACAGTGTTATCCTAAACTACATTGTGGTGTGGAACTCTGGTTTCTCTATGTTACAGAGTGGTATGTAAACCTGTTTCTCTATGTTACAGAGTGAGTGGAGCCTGTTTTGCTGTGTTTACATTGTGGATTGCTGTGATGTGAATCCCTATTTTGGTTTGAGAGACTTAAGACTAGAAAGGGCCAGAATTGGATGATAAACCTGGTGAATAGAGGAACCTCATAGACAGATCAAGAAGGTGCTGGAAAATCCTATATGCACACCCTGAAGAGCACTAGAAGGGAAGGTATGGCATGAAGGAACTTTGTAGCAGTGAAGGGAATACTTCCTTGTGCTGGGTGTGTAGGTATTGTGGAATTCCAAGCTGGATAAATCTGGTGTAGGTGTACATAGCTCTGTGGTTGAGCCCACTAGCTTAGCAATCCCTCCTCCCCACTACCTTAGCAGCCTGTGAAACCCAACTGTGTGCATTTGACTTGTGAGTGAGTCATTGCCTTAGTAGCCTGATAAACCCAAATGGAGGTTGGTTTGTCCATTTCATGTGTTAAGTTATGGCTATGTGTGAGTCTGTTGTTCCCTAGTTCCTTGTGGAAATCATGCCCAGCGCGGGGGTGGAAGTGGTGTTGAGAGATTAATGAACACACTAGCCTATGGTTGGGTGGAACATTGCAGCGACATAGCTAGTTGTGGAATAACATTCATCTTAAATATAAGTATTCTCTATTATTCTTGTTTATGCAATGTATTTGCCTATGAATTGTTATGTTCATGTTGAATGCTTATTGGTGAGAGACCAAGGAATCCACTTTGTCAATCAGACGATTAACGCAATGACAGAGGAGTTTCAGATACAACATAAGAAGAGTACATCGTATCACCCACAAGTGAATGGAGTAGTCGAAGCATTCAAAAAGGTATTTGAACATGCACTAACAAAGGTATGCAACACAAATCGCGATGATTGGGATCTAAAAAACACTACGATATTATGGGCCTACAGGACAACATGTAAAAGACTGATAGTACAAATGCCATTCAAGCTCATTTATGGACGAAAAGCAGTGGTGCCGATGGAGTACATTCTTCCCATCATGCACATACCAGCAGCGATAGGTATGAGTGATGAAGGAACGATCAGAGAAAGCTTGGCACAGTTAGTGCAACTCGAGGAGGACCGGTTCATCGTAGGCTTCCACCAACAAGTAGAGAAGGATTGACATAAGGCGTGGCACAACCGACATGTAAACTCAAAGTACTTCCAGCATGGAGACATGGTTCTCATATATGGCAGCATGTTCACAAAGCAGCCATGTAAGCTACAGATGCATTGGTTAGGACCTTATGTTATTCATTTTATCACCAACAAAGGTGCAATACAACTGCAGCAGTTAGATGGAGCATTACTACCAAAACTCATAAATAAAAGCCAGCTAAAGCCCTATCAGGATAGCTAGGTGCAATATGAATGATAGCCACAAAAAAAAAATTGATGAAAGGAAAACACAAGAAAAAGAAGAGAGAATCACAACAAAGTGTGTCGAAGGAAAAATAAGCATGAATCGCAGCAAAGATGGAAGCTTGGCGATATCAAACAAAGCAAGACGGGGTCAAATCAGACAATAAATGCAGCAATTAAGAAAGATGGGCGATGACGCAAGTGGGGAAACACACATTTATGAGGAAATAAGACCGTTAGATTTGTAGAATCGACGCCGTATTTGGTCAATCATCGAGGGATTTGGCAATGGTGGAAAAAATGTTCGCACGGGAGAAACAAAGGCTATAAGAATCGTCCATGAGGCATGGGTTAAACCATTGTGAGCATTGAAAAGTTGAATAAAATCCAAGGAAAGTATAGGCAAGAAACGAAGAGTAAAGGATTAGAGAAGAAAAAATACAGCTATAGCACAAATAATTTCAGGTGGCAGCATGTAGGGATCGCCGCTACACAATGTACCAATAGTGTAAGGGCAACTAAAAATTCAGGGTGTATTAATGCAACTACCCAAAAAGAAGAGGGGTGTGAATCTCCCAACCTCTATGGCATGATGGATTAAATCAACGTGCAGTTCAATAAGGGCAGCATAGGCAGAAGCTATCCCATTGACGGCGAGAGGAGAGGACTCAACAGTGCGGAAAGGGCCGATGATCGATGATATGCCGGGGTATGTACCACCACGGAAGGCAAGATAAACAGTGGTACACATCAGTAAGAATTAGAAGTATACCATCAAGATGTTGACAACGCTGAAGGGAGTACATGTAACGATGAACATTGTCCCGCGGTTGCAAAAGCTGCAATACATTGATCACAACATTATGGCATATCCAAAATGCATAGAGGAGACATATCAACATAGAGTGCAGGGCGAAAAAAGTCCCATCACTAGAGAACCAACATAATGGAAATTGGGGTTACAGTGGTCTAGGCTACTGGTCGTCATCCACATGTCGCATTTTGGGCACTCAACGGAGGTTAATGCCTGCGTAAAGTAATTGCTATCATTTTTCCATGGTGGGTACCTATGGTTAGATGAAAAGGTCCCTATCACGGTTGATTTGATATCACAAATCATTGGCTTTCCCAAGGCATGGGTGGATCCATCCCAGTACTTATATTTGGATGGACTACTAGATGTGGCAACAAAAAATCCACGACTCACAAACTAGACTGCAACAAAGTATAAGAGGATTGAGCGGTTAGCAATCAATCCACATGTTATCCACATTCAGAAAAGACATGATGCATAGCATCAATGGTTGACAACACAGTACAAACTAACTGACGAAGAGCTAGATGCTATCATCTATGAATGACCACCAAATTGGAAAGTTCCATTCAACATCAACGAATTGTTGGATACAGAAGCAGGACCACCAGCAGATATTCTGGTAGAGCAAGATAAGCTGAAGGAATCTAAAGAATAATCACAGGATAAGCCAAAGGAATCTGAAGAGGAATCACAGGAGGAATCACTAGAAAATCCAATAGATTTGGAGGAGGAGAAGCAACAAGATGAGATGCGCACAAAGCGTCGCTTTAAACAAGGACAAGGGATTAGTACCACAAAGTTTTCGGATGAGCAAGTAAGTAAGATACTGGCTGCAATTACTACGATGTCTAGCGACAACCAAGCAAGAATAAAGCAACACGCCACGGGGTATTTCCACCAAATGAAGGGTTTGTTGCAATAATTGTCAAACACAATACTGGAGATAGGGGCGCCACAAACAGATGCGCTACATAGAAACCGAGGTAATTCTTACCAAGAAAGTGCAGGTTGTGCAGATTTCGCTGCAAGTACTTATGATAGGTGACGAAGATGTTGAACCACCATTAAACAATTTGACTTGATCGGCCTTGACATTAATGAGCTTCTAATGCATATGCTGGCATGACTCCAAGATGAAGTAAGTCAAGAAATCAGAGACCACGAGGCACTAGTGCATGACCAAATTGTCAAGTCTCAAGAACGAGCACATGGTGTGGAAATCGAGCTTCAACGACTGAAGATGGAGCAGGAGTGAAAGGACCTAGGATTTTGATGGTAGGAAACAATTGGGGAGAGTAATATCGGTTGCATGCAAATACATTATGGACATTACCCCGAAGATGTTTGCTGAATCCAAAGTGTTGCGACTGGGAAAAATAGTCCCTAATATGAAGAAAGAGAATGCAAAGCTACAAGTGTGAGCAACACCAAGCACACCATTAGATCAACTTGCAAAACTATGAGGAGTAATTGAGGACACCACGACAGAAATTGTGGAGAGCGAGAAGGTAGTGCAAAAAATTGCAGAGGGCATAAACAAGTATTAGGGGAACTTGGTGCAAGATGAGCAGCTACACTAGTTGGAAGCACAAC
Source organism: Pseudotsuga menziesii (assembly GCA_001517045.1). NCBI lineage: Eukaryota > Viridiplantae > Streptophyta > Pinopsida > Pinales > Pinaceae > Pseudotsuga > Pseudotsuga menziesii. The sequence goes on along the minus strand of LPNX011213903.1, from coordinate 578,284 downwards.
TGACAGAAGCATAAGCACAATTTTCAACTCTGTGGGAATCTCTTAAAGGGATTCCCCCACTAGCGCAGGTATCCAAGGCAGTGGAGCTTAAGGAGTTGCAATAGCGTGTGAATAAGGCACGTACAAGACATCAGTGGAGGTCGACCCAATTAGATGAACTACAAGGCGCAATAGAAAAAGTGGCTCTCAGAACGATGGAATAGATCATGAAGGAAAAGGAGGATTTAGCCACACTACAATAGATGAACAAGGAACACCCAACAAAGAAAGAAGTGGATCGATGGAAAATAATCAAGGAAAAGGTCAAAGAAACCACCAAGGAAGTACAAAATGAATACGATGAATTCAAGGAAAAGTTGAATGCACTAGTAATTTCAAGATCCTCAAAGAAAAACTTGTTGAAGTCCCTATACTATGGTTCCTAAATTTGTCGATTAAATTTCAAGTCCACATCGACACATTCGATATTGAAGTTTGTGCAACACTAGCTCAACCAGGTGACGATGGTATTGATTATCCTAATGCCTATTCCAATCAAAATCTCAATAAAGCAGAGAGAAATTACACCACAATGGAACATGAAGGGTTGGGCATGACTTTTGCATTACAAAAGTATCGACATTGTTTTCGATCAAACCCTTTCATCTTCTATATTGACCATCAAGCACTAAAATATTTGATAAATAAAGCCTTACATTATGGTCGAATATGCAAATGGATACTCTTATTCTAGGAGTTTGAATTTGAGACAATAGCCTGACCGAGGAAGTTGAATGTCGAACTAAACCACCTTTCAAGGATATATTATATTTTATACAGTGGACCTAAGAATATAATGTAACCTCATAAGAATTACAACAGAGATAAGCATAATAATGGAGAGAAAATAATGAAACATAAACACAAGAGATAAATTTTTTTTTTACTAGGGGAATCAGCAACTAGGGACGGAGCTTGTACTCATGTGGAATGGGGTATAGGGATCTAATCCCTCTACCACTATACCCCTAGGTGCATCCACAAGGCCCAATACATGGCACACGGGTAAGTTTGGGGGGATTGAATATGAGAGCTTCCATTTACAACCATTTACAACATTTCAACTTTACCACTTGCTCTATCTCCCATGGGTAAGAGAGAAAATTAAATTGCTATAAACTCCATATTATTATTATTCACATATAATATTACATTTATAATACATCTCCAATGGAGAAATTTGTGAGCCTTAGGGAGCATTTGGAACCCTCTCATTGGGCAGGATTAATTTAGCATAGAAACCATCACTAGACTTGAGAACTAATTGTAAATTATGAATCAACTAAGTTAAAATAGACTTGGATGGCACACGAGGGAGTTAATTGATGGTATCTAAAGACATGGGGTTATATTAGGAGGTTTAGTTGACTAATAATGATCATTAAAGCTCACTATCATCCCAGAATGATGAAATTAAGGAGAGATGGGATGTATAATTGATTGTAGCACCAATTAACTGAATGTAACTGATGGTGGATGGATAAAATCATGTATGAGGGTGAATGAGGTCTTAAAATCATGCACAAGGGTGCAATAATGGTTAATGAGGAAAAAAATAACAAGACTATTCACTAGGATGTGAACTTGACAAGGTCTAAACACTAGAGAGACAAATATTGTTGCATGCATGCTACTGCATGAATGACTAATTTATATATGGAAAATATACTCCACCCCCCCTGTCTCCCCCCCCTAAGCCTAACTTATGAGAAGTAAAAAAAATGGCCCAGGCAACTAGGCCTATGGTCACCCTTTAGATTATTTATCCATATAAATTGAGGAAAAAGGAAAAACCACATGGGGAAAATCCTTCCTAAAAAATGGAAAAGAAAAGGAAACCAAAAAATTATCTCCAAACTAAATGATTATGTATGCAGGAGGCTTCTTCTTTGGAAGAAGAGGAATATGCTCCCATGTATGGAGAAAATGCTAGTGATGTTCAGACTTGAATTTCGAACCAACCAAGCTACGAGAAAATCCGAATGCACTGACCAGGAAGAGGTGGTCCAACATGAACTTTGAATCAATGATACTGAGAACATGAGAAATAATATGGAACCAATGTACCAAGTGCACCAGTAAGATGACACATGCACAATGTTCTCCATCTTCAATTGAGCTTGAATGAAATGAGCTAGTCAACATTGAGGAATACATAGGAAGCTATACTATAGTGAGAGTGAGGGCACAACCAATAATTGAAAATTGTGATCTAGCCTCCAAAACATCCAACTGATAAAATAGTGCTTCATCATCTAGTGAAGTATGCACAGGATCATCAACAACAAACATATTATCTTCAAGATTCGAATTAGAAGAATGATTTGAGAAGAAATGGGGATATAGATAATTGAGTTATTAATAAAAAAGAGCAGTATGAATGTATTCTTCATGCATATCAACTTCATGGGAAGCATTAGAGTAAGGAGTGACTACAAGGAGGATTTCAACAATTTGAAACTATGTTGAGATTTCTGCCATTTTCTTCTTCAAAATCAGGAACAACTTCGAATCCAATAAGTTGTTGTACTAAGAATACTAGGAAACAAAACTCTAAAGATCTATATGGAAGTTAATTGATTATAATGAGCTATGCTCAACCTAGTATCTTTGATACTATATTAGATTTTGCACAGTGGATCTAATAATTTAATGTAACCTCACAAAAACTACGACATAGATAAGCAGAATAATGGAGAGAAAATAATGAAATAAAAACATAAGAGAGAAAATCCAATTGGTTTAAAATCCATCTGATTATTATTCATGAATAAGATTACTTTTATAATACATCTCAAAGGGATAAATTCATGAGACTTAGGGGGAATTTGGAATCCTCTTATTGGGCAGGCTTAATTTAGCATAGAAACCATCACTAGACTTGAGGACTAGTTGTAACTCCTAAATCATCTCAATTAGCTGATTGTAACTGGACCTCGATGATGCATCAGGGATTTAATTGATGATATTTAAAGATATAGGGGAAAATTAGGAGGCTCAGTTGACTAATAGTGGTCATCGGATCTCACTATCAGCTTAGAATGATGAAATTAAGGAGAGATGGCCTAGATAACTTATTGTAGCACCAATTAATTGAATTTCACTATTACAGTTAATGTTGAATGTATGTCGCAATATTACCAATCAGTGAATGAATGAATGTTAAAGCATTGTTGACATGCTATGTATAATTTCCTGGTTAAATCTGGTAAGTTATAATATAAGTCACACAATATTCATTATAAGCAAGGAATCAACTACGCTGCGCGGTTGCGCTGGTTGTTAAGTGGTTAGGGACAAGGTTGTGTCGTGCGTCGGCTGTGGTACACAGTTGCACCTCTGTCGCACAGTAATAGACTCCATCCTCCTATCTCTATCAAGCATTTTGGTCGTGCGCCAAGGGACTATAATCCCTTGCCAACTACAGAAACATGGTTTTGGCAGTGACACATTAAGATATCTCAGGTGAGACTGCGCCTACTTCTCAGGTGTTTCTGACTGAGCTTGATCTGTCGGGTCGATGTCTTTTGGTGTCTTGTTGGTATTGTGTTGTTGTTGAACCTTTGGTTGTGTAAGTAAGGAGATAGAGGCCAAAAAATTGTTCTGTTGCTGAGAACATTAATCATTTGAGTCGAGGCAAATGTTGTGGCATCCGATAAAGAATGAAATAGAGGACTGGATGGAGTTTAAGATGCTAGCATTTGCACAAGGAGAGAGTGCATGATCACGATTGACTATAGAAAACTGGTTAGACATATACATATATTCTTATATTCACGAGATCTGCTTTGCAGATTTCCCTATTGTGCCCCACGAGTCATTGTCAATATTGGCGACTAGGCAGACAAATTTATGGAGAAGAGAAGTTGTTGAATGGAATGATCAGTTGGTTCGTGAGATAACCAGTGTAAGTAACACCATATCTAGAGCTGTTGACTTTTGGGTTGACAGTATTTTGCAAGGGTATATTATTGAGTTTTTAGTAGAGACTACAACCTCCTATAGCGAGGCGGATATAAATTTTTTCCAAGGACTGTGAAGAAGGTATCTGTTATCTATCAACACATGGATAAAGATGCTAGTTTATGAGAAGGGTATCTTGCATTTGAGTAGTTGAGCCACATACCCAAGGAGAGGGGATATGTCATGGAAAACCTATAGATAAAATGGGAAATGGTGAGTTGAAATGTTCCAAGAAAGTAGAGAACCTGAACTAGAAGCTGGAGTCCTAATAAGTAGAAGGAGATTCAGATCGGGCAAAAGGAGAAAGACAGAGGAGGGCTGACGAACTCCTAGTTTGTTTGAAGAGAGTGAGCACAAACTTCAGTCACAGTTGGACAAAGGGTCTTGTGATGAATATGAAGAGTATCAGCCGATATCTGAAGTGGAAGAGTCAGCCGAATCTGTGGAGACACCAAGATCATGGTGCAACTACATCACACATGGAGTATTGCTAGAGGTAAGGTCTGGAGCCGCATCTTTTGAAATATTTATTAATACTGATAGTGCTAGCGCTGTGACTAGTGCACAAGAAGGTACACCTCCACTAGAGTATTCATTAGATAACCTCGATGCCAACTTAATGGCTGGGGAAGATATTAGACTACCCACATTCAATGGGAATGGAGCAGAGGATCCAGAGAAGTATTGGTTCCCCTGTGAAGCTGTGTGGATGGTTCACCTAGTTCATAATGCGTACCTAAAGAAAGCGCAGATGATCATGACTATGAGGGGTCGTGCGCTGGACTGGTTTATGAAGTTCTGAGTAGTACCTATAGAAACGCCACAGAAGACCCTTGAAGAAATATGACTTGCAATGATCTGTGAGTTCAGAAAACCTAAATATGAGTCGCAGTGCATCATTGAGATCAAAGAGATAAAACAATCATTTATAGAGTCCGTATGGGATTTTGATTAGCGATTTAAAAACTTGATGGAAAAAGTAAGTTTTCAAATGTCATATATACAACATAAAGAGTGGTTTACTATTGTGCTATTACCACACATCCGAGGCCCATTGATGCAACAAAAAATTGAATCGTAGACATAAGCGTTAGAATTGGAAATGAAGCTAGAAGCTTCACTAATCAGTGATGGTGCTACATGAATGGTGCAGATTCAGTCACAGTTGGCTAACCTGACGATACAGCTTCAGGATATCAATAAGGGCAAGGAGGCTCATGAAGACTTGTGGTGCATGAAGTGCAGAACAGATGGACACGCCAAGGATAATTGTCTGACCTACATGAACTATATCTCATCAGGTGCACCAAACCCATTGAGTGCCCACAGACTACCTTGGTGCTGCATATACCAGTCTAGAGGACATTGCAACGAGGAGTGTCTATACTTGCAAAAGATTGTAAGTACTACAACAAGCCTTTTCTATAAATTTTGTAAGTCAGTAGGCCATGAAGAGAAGGATTACAGAGCATACTAGTTGTAGAAGAAAAAGACGGTCGACAACTAATTGATGAAGAATGATGGGCAACCTCGGGCTGAACTAGCACAAGCATCCTATCATCCTGCGAAATTCCCACCCAATTAGTATCAGCCGCAGTATGCAACTCAACATCAATATGCACCACAGAATCATTATCAGCTGCAATACCAGCAATATCGATACCCCTCGTAGCAAGCACACCCACATGGAAGGGGTGGCAGAAACTTCAGAGGTCGAGGAGGAGGAGGATTTGGTAGAGGAAGAGGTCAGGTCACATGCTATAACTATGGAAATCTGGTTCATTATGCCAGAGATTGTCAGGAACCTGCAAAGAGATGCTCATATTGTAAAGCACAGGACCATAATGTAGAGCAGTGTCCACAGTTGATTATGAAGTGGCAAGCTAAGACCATTACAGGTCCTAACCCTGTGCAGAATATGAACCCAAATCCGAATCCTAAATTGAATGTTTAGATGATTGCTACTAAGCTAAGAGAGCCAAGTGTTGCTGTCGTAACACGAGGAGGTGCTACAACCGGAGATGACCAGGATGTACTGTAAGAACTACTGTAACTGTAGGTACAACCCATGGCATAGAAGACAATACCATTCCATGTTAAAAAAGAGAAGCAAGTATTTTTGGACATGCAACCATAGTTCATAGATCAAGAACAACCACTGACTCCAGGTAAATTCAGGGAGATGCCTGAATGCTTCCAACAACTATTCCAGAAGCAAATCCTGAAAAAGGTTGGTATGCTTAAATCATTTTTGTCAATTTGCTAAGCACTAATGCAAGATAAATATCTTGTCATAGAACTACAAGCATCGATAGAAGAAACTCCAGAAGAGTCACGACCAAAAAGGAGAGTTAACCAGGTTAAAAATAAGTTTAAAACTGGGCGCAAAATAAGAATGATTGCGTAGATAGGCGAATACGACATGGACTACATCATTTTAGACCTGGGATCAGACGTCAATATTTGACGCGATAAAATTGGGAAAGTATGGGCAAGCCGTGCATGGACTGGTCTCTTGTCCAGTTGTGAATTGCAAATCAGGTGAAGGTTGTACTAGTTGGCACGTTGAGTCAAGTACCTGTCGCTATTGAAGGGTTGTGCACATTTGCAGACTTCAAAGTCATTAATATCATTGACGACACAAACCCATATCCCACGTTGCTAGGGATAGTCTGAGCCATAGATAACCAAATCATTATCAATTTCAAGAAAAGGATACTCTCATTCGAGGATAATGAGATGAGGGTAGTGTCTCCCATTGATCCATTGGAGGGATAGAGATACGTCGATCCTATCTATAATGAGGGATAGGGTGATTATCTTGACCAGATCTATAACGTCACTGCTCTACAAGAAGACTATAGAAATCCGACAACAGATGGAAACCTGAGCTGGAGGAGTGCTAGTTCATGCACATCCAACTCAGGAGAGACCTTGGAGAATTGGAAAAACTGGTTGCATGATGTCTCTATGAGGAGATGCACCAGAATCACAACGTCTGAGCGACAGGTGGAGAACAATCTATGAGAGCTGCCCACCTATGAGGGTTTCCTTAACATTGTGACCTTCCTACATGACTTTGAAGGACTCGTAATAGAATCGCAACACTTGTCTGCGTTAGACCATATACTTAAGGCTACGCCTGCTAAATGGTGGGGTACACACAAGCAATCCATATTAGAATGGTCATAGTGCAGAAGATTGATGGAAGTTATATTCAACGAAGAAGTCACCACCATGAGTCACAAGTACACATGGCTGTCAAACCATGTCGAGCACATAAATCAGTGTCGCACCACATTTGTAGAATACCTACATCAAGAATGGGTCCATCATTTCATTGACACATTGGAAATGACACCCCAAAGCTGGTATACATATATGTAGTTGTGACAAGGAACACATGATTGGGAAGAAATAGCTAAACAGCTCGCGCACACATTTGTATTTGCTGATGAGCAACCTATAGTTGATGTTGTGCTTCAAACAGTAAAGGAGAAAATATTTGATGAAATCCCTGTCGAAGAGGAAAATTACCACCAATGCAGTTGACCATCCAACAATGGACGAGCTACTATAATCTAGCTTTAGACCTAGATGATGATCCAACTAACATAAACATACTAGAATCAGAGGGTACATGCGCAGTTGAAGGAAGTGGTATTTAAAGCGACTAGTTCCTTAAGCCGCTGAAAATCAAGAAAGTAAACATTGGGTTGCTAGAGAACCCAAAGTTCGCCAATATAGGACCCATTTCCTATCACAAACTTGCTACATGAGTATCAGGACCCATTTCCTATCAATTTCTTAGAGATGAAGGGAATAGTCGACAACCTGGGAGAGATGAAAATACCCCTGAAACCATATGCTAAGCCAGTCAAACAACGACCTTATAGGTTGAATCCAAGGTATAAAGAAAAGATAAAAGATGAATTGGATCGCATGCTCGATGCAGGAATTATTGAACCTATTGAGGAATCAGAGCTGATCAACCCTATAGTGATCGAGGATAAGAAAACAATAGGTGAAGTTAGGATCTACGTCGGCTTAATGAAGCTGAATGATGCATGCCTGCATGATCCATTCCCAACACCATTTACAAATGAAGTACTAGAAAGTGTCGTAGGACAAGAGTTGTATTCATTCACCGACGGCTTCTCTGGATATCACCAAGTCAGAATCATGAAGAAGGATCACCACAAAATGACCTTCTTCACAGAATGGGGATGCTACCAGTATACGGTAATGCCCTTTGGGCTCAAGAATGCACTTGCTATTTTTTCTAGAATACTAGTTTTTGCTTTTAAATATTTCATTCACAAATTTCTTGAAGTCTACTTTGATGATTGGACTGTGTTTGGTTGAGTTAAAAACCATATTGAGAGTTTATGCATGATGCTGGGCCGCTTTTGCCAGTATCAGATCGCACTTAATTCAAAGAAATGTATTTTTTGTGCATCGTTTGTTGTGCTGCTGGGTCTTGTTTGTTAAAACTGATTTTACCACACATGGTAGATCACATATTTATGGCCTTCCCTATCCCTCTGTAGACTCTTTGGACCCCATGGACTATTTTTGTACCTTTGATGTTTCCAATATCATCCCTAAAAACACCTGTTATTTTCCATACGTGAATTTTAAACCCTTTCTCGCGTATATACGCGGATATGACCCTTAAACCCGCATACATCAGGATGTGTGCAAAAGGCCAAAGATTTTTGGAGTTTTCCTTGATGTGGATCCAAGTCACTTGTCTCTTAGCCTTCCATATGCCTTGAGATCACTTGGATTTGACCTTCCAATACCCCATTGAAGCACTATATAAGGAACCCTTTGGATACATTGAAGAACAGGAATTGAAGAGCAAGAAAACTATAGTCCATTGTTGCCGTAGCTTGCTTATACTTGAGTTTGCATCCCTTTATCCCTTGGAGCACTTAGTGTTATTTCCAAGCTTGCATTTGCATGTGAGCTTGCTATCGAGAGATGGAAGATTGAGGTGGTGGATGCCCACGTGGAGGACTCAGTTTCTCCGGTTCGCAGACGTGCCAACAAAGGTTGTCATTCTTGTAATCTCTGATTTATATTAATAGGAATATCTTTTCCTATCCAATGATGTGCATTTAAATGAATATTGAATCCACAGAAGCTTTTAATTGCTTTTAAATTATTGATTATATATGCTATAGTAGGTCTAACACCATTATATAACATGCTTTTCTTGTTTGCTGATTGTTGAGGGAGCAAATTGATAACACAAGTGGGATTGGAAAAGCTCAACAGGGATCTACATCAACCATCCGGAATAAGGTATGTTTCGAGATCCTTTAGTGTTAGATGTTTTATTTCTCTTGCATATTAGGAAGGGATTGATTTTTGTGGTTACTTTGTATGTTGTGGTACCCCAAGCCATAGGAAGTTTTCTCCATAACAGAATTGGCGACTCCACTGGGGATGTTCCTTGTTTTTCTTTGGGGTTTGGGGGCACAATGTGCTTGATATTCTTGACTTGCTCTTTGTTTATCCTTGTTTCTATGTTGCATTTTATAGTATGTTCATCCATTGACACTCCCCTTTATTAGTTTGACCCTTGGCCTGATTTTTACCAATGTCTTCTCTGTATATGCAGGTTTTTGGCCAAAAGTCGCGTACATACGCGGTTTTTTGGCCAAAAGTTGTGTATACATGCAGGTTTTTGGCCAAAATCCACGTATACATGTAGCTTTTTGGCCAAAATTCGTGTATATGCAGAGTTGTTCTTTAAACAGTCGCGTGCATCCTCCCTTTTGGTGAGTTTGATGTTGTGGGAAGTTGCTGGGTGGGTTGTGAGTGTGGTTGGGTCTTCCTTGGTTCTGATGTTGTCAGTTGGATGCTTCTTTTGTGACCAAAGACCATCTTTTCATTGTTTTTTCTTTGAAAGTAGTTTTAGTCATTTATCCTTTTTGTTTTTCCATTAGTGCATTACTCTTTCTTGTCTCGGTGTCTTGTTGGGCTTGTGTTTTATACTTGTTGCAGAGACTGAGAGTTTTAGATGACTTTTATTGCATTTTCCATGCTTTTATATTGAAAAATACAAAGTAGTTGCACTCTTAGTTGCATCTTAGATATGGATTTGAGGAGGTACTTGCATTGGATTGCTTGGATGGGAGTTGTGTTTAGGCTTTCATATAGGAAGGATTGCATTGGCATTCGGAAAGGAATATAAATTTATTCATCTCATGTAGTGGCATACCCCGTTTTTCATTCTACAAGATTGCACCTGGCATTGCTTGTTAGGTGTGCACTTTTATTTCACTACTGAGTCTTCATATCATTAGTCGCATGGCCATTTCCCTTTGAGTAATTACAACCATTAAAATCAACGCATAATTTAAAATGAACTACACATTTTTCTTTTATAGGGTTCACCAACAAGACTAGGTTTTAGGGTCTTGGAATAGTTCATTGTGAGTAAATTCTCCAAGACCACTAAACGAAACATTTATGTGTCTATCCAGGTGAGAGTGTGAAATTACTTTATATAATTAGTGTTCTCAGGATCCTCCTCTTACAAGGGAGTTAAGCATGAGGCAGTGTGAGAGGTTATGATTGGGATGATCCCTGGTTGTAACTGAGTAGCACCAGAGATATTTCCAAGATTGTATTCATATTTGGGGGCTCTTTCGAGAGTTTCAAGCTTTGCTACCCTACCCATACGGTCAATCCTGCCTACGACTGTTCGCCTGAGCATTGATTATATTGAGGTGACCTTAGTTTCCTTACCTAGCTATCACAGGGGGTACTCGCAGAGGTTATTCTGTAGGTTTCCTAGCCAAGTGGGGGTTGGATAACACAGTTGTCGCTTGATGCATTGAAGCTGAGGGCCACTATAATTAGTTACATACCTCCGCTTGTAGTGTATGGGAGTTTCGAGCCTCTCCTAGGTGAGACATACCTGCTGCATTCGGGAGCTCACATATCCTCCCCTTGGTTTGCTTGTATTTTGGCTGTAGATTTTCTTAGGAGTGTGCTTTTTGTGCGCTAGTTGGCCTTTGGGATCACAGTTACTTGAGTATATTTATGCTCTCTTGAGTTTGGGTCCTTTTATTTTTCGAAATGCCTAGTATCCTATCACTTGTCCTTGGTCCTAGTACGGACCCTGGTGTTAGACTGGGGGGCATCACAACCCCTTACCGTGCTCATAGATTTGGGAGTGGTCACATTCTACTCTATACTCCGTTTGTGGAAGATGTTGACTCCCTTCTCTCAGTCTTTACATCAATGGTCACCCTCACAGGGGTGGTAGTGGATGCGTGAACATTGGGTCTACACCTTACTTTCCTTTTTTATGTCCCATCATTCACCGCATTGTTTCCTTTGGGTGCAGTTGTCATGATCATTCCTTCCTATATCCTATAGTTTGGATTCTTTATTGACTATTTTGGGTTGTTTTGGACTAAAAGGGTTGTCATATAGGGTCCAATTTTTGTACACTCTCTCCGAGGTTTCGGCCCATTCGTGCCTATCATAGGTATTATGTTTGAACTGGCATATAGGTTAGGTTTCACATCCATTTGCACTTTGCATGACCTTATGACCATTTCATTCTAACCTTAGGTAGGAACCCATTCTATCTTGTCACAGAACCTTCTTGTTGCTTTTAGAAGTGACATGATGTGAATGGTAGAGCTTGACCATACATGGGTACTCTAGTTAGCTCCTGTTTTGCATTTGGTGCCCATGCCGAAATTTTTCCTTTAGGGTGTGGGAGTCCTTTGTATAGTATCGCCATGAATTTGCGCAAGAGCTTCATACTACTCTTGATCTTTTTTGCTGGCCTTTTCCCCTGGACTCCCATATGTTAAGTTGTAATTGCATTATCATGAGTTTTTCTTGCCTTATTGAGCTTTATGTCAGCTTCCCTGGCTTTGATTATCAACCATATCGCCCGAGCTTGTCTCATGTCTAGCCACGCAGAGCCATTTTGTATATCTTTTGTATCTTGATTCCCCATTTTTTCCGGGAGGGGACTTTTCCCCGAGTGTCGTTATCCTACACATGTTTCCTTGCATTGAGCATAGGTATGTTCTGTTACTTGGAACTAGTTTGTTTGCCCCTTGACACTCGTCTCCTCCTAGTCTGTAACTATAGAGCACTTTTATTCTTTTTCAAGCTTTTCAAAATATTTGAAAAAGTCCAAAAAAACCAAAAAACCAAAAATCCAGATAGGAAAATATGTTATATTTGGCAGCAGTCGAGTTGTGTCACCTTCGAACAGAGCTCTGTATATCACATCCGTTGGTTGGGGTAATAGTTTGACTTTAGGAGCTGTACTCGTTTCTTTGAGTTTATCTCCACCGACTAATTAAGCTTTCAGTCCCTATGGACCCTCTGTCGATGTCTCCTGTGTCATAGATATGTCCCAGTTTTTCATATTGAGTCTATGCTGCCTACATTCAGTCACCATTCGCCTTTATGCTCTTGTTCAAAGGAAGTTGAAGCCTGAGTCGGCCATTCCTTAGTTTTCTTGACTTTGCAAGTTGGTCATTCTTGGTACTTGTCCTAGTTCAAGCACATTATGATCAAGTCCTTCCACATTATATAGCTTTGCTGAGTACCTCGTGTTGGATGATGGGGGATGCCTTAATGCCCTCCTTCCAGCAGATTTCATCCCATCGACTTCAGATCATTTATTCTGGGATAAGAGTCTAGAGTCGTTTGAGTGCCTTGAGACTTACAGTCATCAGTGGTATGTTCTCTCGCCATCGACAGTTTTGGGAATACATCAATGTCCCCTGATCGATGGATTCTTTCAAGTGTTCGACCTCAACACATTTATTCGCTCTTGTTAGATTACACTCTAGTACCCTGATTCCCATTTTCATTATCGGTGGGTGATCTTGCGTCTGTTAATGGTATACATCAATGATTGGTAATTAGACGATGGACTACTATGTTCGACCTCGACACTTCTATTCAAATAGTAGGACATGTACTCGTAGCGGTTTGTGTAGAAGACTTTCCAAATTGGTGGCATTTCATATATGTTACCTCCTTGATTGTGCCAGTGTTCATGAGATTTCAGCTCTCGTGACTTGATTCCAGTGTATGTCAAATATTTGATCCATTGTATATCTTCAGCTTTCATGGAGATCATGATCCTTTGTATATCTTCATCATGGAGATTCTAATCTATCTATATTGTACGTGGCAATGACAACACATGTCATATTTTGTATCATGCCTATTCATGGCCATTGTACTCTTATGTATCCGGGACTGTTGTATGTATTTGCAGTCATATGTAGAGATATTTGTACTATATTGTTGGATGGCTGGTTCTTCCACCTGTTTCTTCATCAATCCACTTTTGGGATGGACTTATAATGTATTTCGGCCATCGTATCATCCCTTTGACCTCACACATTAGGGGGCATCTGTTACAGCTGATTTTACCACACATGGTAGATCACATATTTATGACCTTCCCTATCCCTCTGCAGACTCTTTGGACCCCATGGACTATTTTTGTACCTTTGTTGTTTCCAATATCATCCCTAAAAACACCTGTTATTTTCCATACGTGACTTTTAAACCCTTTCTCGCGGATATGACCCTTAAACCCACGTACATCGGGATGTGTGCAAAAGGCCAAACATTTTTGGAGTTTTCCTTGATGTGGATCCGAGTCACTTATCTATTGGCCTTCCATATGCCTTGAGATCACTTGGATTTGACCTTCCATTACCCCATTGAAGCACTATATAAGGAACCCTTTCGATACATTGAAGAAGAGGAATTGAAGAGCAAGAAAACTATAGTGCATTGTTGCCGTAGCTTGCTTATACTTGAGTCTGCATCCCTTTGTCCCTTGGAGCACTTAGTGTTCTTCCCAAGCTTTCCTTTGCTTGTGAGATTGCTATCGAGAGATGGAGGATTAAGGTGGTGGAGGCCCAGGTGGAGGACTCAGTTTCTTCAGTTCGCAGATGTGCCGACAGAGGTTGTCATTCTTGTAATCTCTGATTTATATTAATAGAAATATCTTTTCCTGTCCAATGATGTGCATTTAAATGAATATTGAATCCATGGATAGTTTTAATTGCTTTTACATTATTGATTATATATGCTAGAGTAGGTCTAACACCATTATATAGCATGCTTTTCTTGTTTGCTGATTATTGAGAGAGGAAATTGATAACACAAGTGGGATTGGAAAAGCTCAATGGGGATCTACATCAACCATCTAGAATAAGGTATGTTTCGAGATCCTTTAGTGTTAGATGTTTTATTTCTCTTGCATATTGGGAAGGGATTGATTTTTGTGGTTACTCTGTCTGTTGTGGTACCCCAAGCCATAGGATGTTTTCTTCGTAACAATGTTGTATGTCGCGATGGAATTTTGCTCGACCCAGCAAAAGTTGTGATTATCCTTGACTTACCACCACCCACATCAGTCACAAAACTTAGATTAGTGCTAGGACATATAGGCTACTACAGGAAGTTTATCAGAGGATATGCAAAGATCACTACACGTATGGAAAAGCTGTTGAAGAAAGATGCAAAGTTTCAGTGGATGGAACCTTGTCAAGAAAGCTTGCATAAATTAAAGAACCAAATGGCCACTGTGCCAATACTTGTGTTTCTGGACTAAAAGAAGGAGTTCCATGTTCATGTTGATGCCTTGTCTATCGCTCTTGGCATAGTCTTGACACAACCAGGAGAGGGCGCGCTTGACCACCCCATTGCTTTTTCTAGCAAAAAATTGTCGACAACAGAGAAAAATTACAGCACGACAGAGAGAGAAGGCCTCACTATGGTCCATGCGCTTCAGAAATTTTGACATTACTTATTGGGTGGACATTTCAAAATGTACACTTATCATTCAGCTTTACAGTACCTAGTCAACAAGCCAGTGTTGGGGGGGAGATCTGTCGATGGCTCCTCCTGTTTCAAGAGTTTGAATTTGAGGTCATAATGAAACCTGGTCGACTGAATTTTGGGCCAGACCACCTATCATGGATAGAGAGTGGTGAAGAACCAACCAGTCTGGAGGATAATTTTCCCAACGCACAACTATTTGCGATCCACATGATGGATGATCAGAATACAGAGTTTAACACTATCATCCATCTCCTCAACACATGTTATTCGCTTGAAGGATTATCCACTAACCAGAAGAAACATTTGGTTGTCAGAGCTGCTGATTATATGTTGATTGCTCGGCATCTATACAAGCTAGGCGCGGATGAGATACCGCGTCAATGCATTTTCGACTATGAGCGACCTTGGGTAATGAGTGAAGCACATGTCGGTGTTGCAAGAGGACACTATGGAGGAAATGAAACTATGCGCAAGATATTACAAGCAGGACTATGGTGGCCAACCATACATATGGACACTAAGAGTTTCTACTGGCGCTGTGATATCTGCCAGATAACAGGAAAACCATTGTGTCGCGACGAGATGTTGTTTGCACCACAGATAACGCTTCAAGAGTTTGATAAGTGGGCCATTGATCTTGTTGGACTAATCAGTCCACCAGGCAAGAGGATTGGCACGCGCTACATTATCACTGCAACATACCACTTAACCAGACAGGCAGAAGCCATTCCTGTTAAATATTGCACCGCTGCGATTGCGACAAAGTTTTTATTTGAAAATGTGGTGACCAGATTTGGCTCTCCAAAAATTCTACTCAGCGACCAAGGTACGCATTTTGTTGACAAAATGATTGCTGAGATTACTGTAGAGTTCCATATCTAGCACAAGAAGACAACACCCTATCATCCTTAGGCGGATGGGATGGTTGAAGCCTTCAACAAAATTATGGAGAATGCATTAACCAAAGTATGTAATGTACATCGAGATGACTAGGATTAGAAAGTTTCAGTTGTGCTAGGGACGTACCGCACAACTTGCAAGCAACTGACAAGGAGCACCCCATTCAGACTGGTGTATGGATAGGAAGCTATTGTGCCAATGGAGTACATTGTGTCAAGCCTATGTATTGCTGTGTTGACAGAGATGACGTACGGAGATGCTGTTGAGCAAAGGTTATCGCAGCTCGTTTAGATGGAAGAGGAACACTTCATCCCAGGATTCCATCAAACTGTCGAGAAGCAGAGGCAGAAAGCATCGCATGATTTCCATATTCAGGTTAAGCCATTCTAAGTCAGAGGACTTGTGTTGTTGTATGATAGCAAATTCTTCAAACATCCAAGAAATTTAAAAACACATTGTCTAGGGCCATATACGATCATTCACATCACTAATGCAGACACAGTAAAATTGCAGAAACTAGACGGAACATATGTCACGGGTATTGTGAATGATAGTCGCTTGAAACCTTATTATGATGGCCATGACATGCCCAACTAAGATTACGCCGTGTGTGAAAAAAAAGAAAAAAAGAGAAGATAATGCAAGGAAACTATTATGTCGCACGTCTGTGACAGAACCAGGAAAAGTGCATGAAAAAGAGAGAATGCCAGGATGGCTGACATTAAAGTGCAAATATCTGGCAAAGATTGAGGCAGTTATGACAACTAAGCATCATTAATTAGGAGAGATACGAGGAGAATGATGACGTGCTTTTGGTCCCATCAGCCATCATCGTCATAACTACTATAACTGCCCTGATAGGTACAACGCATAACTCGAGTATATGAGTTAATAAGGAATGTGTCGATCGAGAAGACCATGTGATTAAAACGACGTCGATCTTCCACTGCAATGATCACATAAGGCATGAGCACGCCTCTATAAATACGAGGCTTCATCACCAAGAACTCTTTTACGTGCACAGAGAGAACTGGAGCTGAAGCTTTAAGCAGAGAGAGCTGACACACATGGTAATAGAGATCTCTAGTGCCAATGAGTTATCAGACATAAATATCGCCGCGCTGTGTCTAGTTGAAGAGGAAATTCAATCACCCAAAGTACAATAGACACAAGAACCAGAGACAATGGTGAGAAGGAGTTCACGGACCACTCCCGTGCCTGGTTCGGCCCCAGCAGTGGCCCTTGTCCAGAATCCACCCACAACTGCCCCAGTTCCAGGACCAACACCTTTCATCTCAGACAGAGATATTCCAGGCAGTTCTACACCTTCAGGAAGGGTGCTAAAGCCTTCGAAGAACAAGTGGAAGGTTTACAAATAAATCCCTATGGAGGATGAACCAGACTCGCCACCACACAGAGAAGCTGGTGCCACCGAGGAAGAGGAGAACTTTCCACAATATGTCTGGCCAAGGAAATTCGACGCGCAAGCGGTGCGGCTCCCAAAGTAAGCACACACCATCTTAGTAACACCAAAGATCCCTAATAGCATGCCCCTCTTGATGGACATAGTGATGAAGATAGCCAAGCTACAATTTGAGGACTGCGACACATGCAAGCAGGTAGGCTTGGAGAGAAGGAACTAGATGATTACGGTTCAAGCTACGCCGAATGAGCCCCAACTCTTAGTACCCATGGAGTGGGCCAATGGTGTTGATAGCACGAGCTTATTAAATTTATTTCTCATGCCGCACTATGGGCACAATATCTAGATGACCACATATGTGAAGCAACTCCTCATCTTCTTTCACAGAGGATGTTTATGGCTTGATCGACCCTACCCTGTCAACGTCAATCTCATCTCGTTGATAATCAATTTGCTAAAGGTTGGACAGGACCTTGCGCCATATTTGCACCAAAACAGAGACACCACCAAGATGAAGCAGAATTATAACCTTCAGCGCGTAGGTAGGGGATTCCTCATTGCCCCCATATAGGAAAATATGGTAAGGTTTGCAACCAAAATCCTATATTGCAAAGAGTTACGCAAGATGAGACCTGTTGAGTGCACACACAAGGAGTAATATTCAACTGGTCATAGTTTCTGTTGAACAAGCTCATAGAGGAGGTGGAGTAGGCATAGGAGGAACCTAAAGCTAAGTTTCACTATGCTTGGCTACTCATCCTGCTTTCTTTTGTTTTGTGGATGCCAGCCAATGGATGTCCCAATGCTTTGCCTTGGTGCAAAGTATCAGAACCTATGGGAGAACAAGGAGGATAAGATTCGCCATATTAACAATAACGTTGAGTTCTTTCTGCACGGCGAGGCGATGCGCGGTGTTATATGGTGGTCACACAGAATACGAGCTGTGACAGTACAAAGGTATGCTGCGTTTATAAATTTTCAGGCCGGTGTTCATAAAATTATTATGGATCCAAGTAAGGACCCAACCAAGCAAGCGCATCAGGCAAGGTTTATGATCACTGATGCCAATGTGGACGCAATCGTACAGCACTGGCTGACATAATTGAACGACCTAGTCGAGCAGTAGATGGACCAAGGAGGAAACCAGGGAGGAGATGGTGAGGGAAGTGGCGAAGGTGAGGGCTAAGGAAGCGACCAAGGGAATGGTTAGAGGCATGACCAAGATGATGGGAAAGGCAATGGCGGAGGCGAGAACCAAGGCAATCAAATGCCAAGCTTCGACAATGATGATAGTCCACGCAACAAGGATGATGATGATGATGATAAGAATGATGACTCTAACAACACTCCTATTGATGAGGATGTGAAGAAGGCCTAGGAAGAGGCGCATCGGCTGCAACGCAAGAAGAGGAAAGCAGCCAAATCAGATAAGATGGTCAACTTAGCCAATGAGGACATCAAATTGCTGTCCGATGCCATTGCATAGGTTGCAAAGTCTAGTTTGAAAAGAATAAGTAAGAAATAGCTGCGACTGACCAACTAGACCAACAAGCATATCAACCAGTTGACAAAGGCCACAAATGAAGTTAAATCCACTGTCAAGGTTGAAACTTACGTCGTGGATCCTAGTATCCCATTAGTAACACTAGAGTTGGTGCCGTCGATAAAAATATAAATCTAGGTGCGAGACGGGGACATCTGAGTTCGACAATGTTGTGCACGGGTTTGAGACATTGAACATGGACTTCTCTAAACTCGCATTGGCTGAATTCTATGCTATCCAACAGGAGGTTGTGACCAAGGTACGACTCAAATAAAATATAGTGTCATATCAAGCCACCACAAAGAAAAGAAAGGCGACAGCGCGCAAGACCCTCCTTAGATAAAGGGAACAGGAAATTGAGGCCAGAGAATAGAGCAGGCTTGCACTCACTGAAGCCATCAAAGGTGCGGTGGTGGAGTTCCCACCAGAAGCAGGTCAAGAATATGAAGACTCAGTCTCTAGGATTGGCTGCCTCTCCAAGATCATGGTGGAACTCAAGAAGCAAGTGAAAGAGCTTCAGGCAAAGCAGGTACCAAGCACACCTCCTGAGTGCTTGAAGAGCGAAGCAAAGCAATAGCCGAGGTTGTTGCGAGGATAAGCAAAAGAGAAAAAATATGCACTAAACTAGTGGAATCCATTTTCGTGATGTGGGAAGTGCTTCTAGAGGATGAGACTCTGGAGAAGATTAGGGAAGATGCACAACAATCTGATGAGAAAATCACTGCGGTAAAGGCATAGATGAAGAAGCTTCCGCTTAAGGAGAAGGTGACAAAAATCGCTGAGATCAAGCAGCTCCAGCAGGAAGTCCAATCTCTATGTGGTAAAAAGTGGAATAGGAATGAGGAAGCAGTTGTGCACTAGTCAGAAGCAACACGAGTTATAGGGCTTATTCAACATGTATAGCAAAAACTTCAGCAAATTGTGCAGTCATTAGAAGTAAGACCATCGAAACATATCAGTTTCGACCGTGTGGAACAATTGAGTAAGCAGGCGGAGGAAGTAACGGAGGAAGTTGCCAAGGTGGAACAAATTTTGAAGGAATTTTAGGACAAGGTTGGTCCTGTCGCGTAGCCTGAGCCAGAGGATTGAGTTTTGTGAACACTAATTTTTTTGCAGAATGTCAATTTTTCTTAGTGGCTCGAGATGAGCCACATGTGAGTGTTGGGGGCCTGTTGGGCTAGGAAAAGTGCATAAGGAAGAATCCGCCGCACAAGCGTAAGAGGAAAAGAGGATGCACAATGAGAGAAAAGCAGGTAAATGAAGAAGCAGGAGTATAGAGTAGAGGAAACTATGATGAGGAAAGGTAGATCCGAGGAGGTGGTAGAGGTAGGTAGAAGATTTAAAGTGGAACAAGTGAAAGTAAAGGAAGACTGCATAAGGACGAACCAACAAAAGACCAAGGACAATTTTGCGGTTAGTTATGACCTATATAGATAGGATGAAAGAAATTTTCATGGCTAGTTAAATCTTTAGTTAATGTAATGTAGGACTTTTGCTGCTAGTTTGGCTTGTCGTTAATGTAATCGCAAATATTTTGTAGCTACTTGTGTCTGTAATAACTGATTTGTACTCAATCGACCCCGCGCGGTCTTGTAAATACTATAAGTAGGAGGAAACTGCTCTGTATAAGGGTTAGCTTCAGTATTGTTGATCAGTCAAGTTCGGTGAGTTAGACGTAGTTAGAAGGGTAGAAGTGTTGTTGACTCAGAATAGGAGTCTAGTAGAAGTAGAAGGCTGTTAAGCCGCATATCTGCAACTGAGTGCACAGACTACTAGTAGAAGGGTTGATCCAAGTGGTGTGTAGATCAGTAGGAGTAGATAGAAGCAATAAACCAGAGAGCACGAGAGCAAGAAGATTGAGTCAGAAAGACATATCTTAAGAACAGTCTGCAAGTCGCAGACTGCAAGGTGCTACCTATATTTCTTATGCCAGATGAAGAGCACCTTGGTGGTTTTTCCCATATGGGTTTCCACATTATTTCCTGTGTTGAAAGATTAAATGCTTATGTGACTGTTGAGTGTTTGCTTACTTTGTATTGTTACAGTTACTGTTGAATGCATGTCGCAATATTACCAATCAGTGAATGAATGAATGCTAAAGCATTGTCAACATGTTATTTATAATTTCCTGGTTAAATCTGTTGAGTTATAATATAAGTCCCACACTGTTCATTATAAGTAAGGAATCAGTTGCGCCAGTTGCTAAGTGGTTAGGGACAAGGTTGTGTCGTGCGTCGGTTGTGGCACATAGTTATACCTCTATCGCACAATAATAGAATCCATCCTCCTATCTCTACCGAGCACCTTGGCCACATGCCAAGGGACTATAATCCCTCACCAACTGTGGAAACATGGTTCTGGTAGTTACACATTAAGATATCTCAGGTGAGAATGCGCCTGCTTCGTGGGTGTTGCCGACTAAGCTTGCTCTGTCGGGCCAATGTCTTGTTGGTATTGTGTTGTTGTTGAACCTTGGGTCACGTAAGTAAGGAGATAGAGGCCAAAATGGGTCTTGATGACATACTCCATCGATGTAAACTTGAACATGAACATGAGATTATCATAGAAGAAGCGCATTCTCATTCGACAGGTGGACATTTTCATGTTGATACGACTACTAGGGATATTTTACAATCTAGATTATGGTGGTTGTATCTACATAATTATTGAAAAGTATATGTGAACTAATGTGACAAAGGCCTATGCATGTACTGACCATTACATTGACATGAGTTTCCCCTCACCTCTTTAAACCCTAGTCTTACATTAAAAAATTGGGAGATTGAAATTTTCAATCCTCTCCTAGTCCTAGGNATATATACATATATATATATATATATATATATATATATATATATATATATATATAAACATTGTCACGGGGTTCAGATGCTCTCTTACACTAATAAATGATTGAGGATCTTATTTTATCAATAAGGCTATCGACATGCTGATTAAATAATTTATGATAGGTCATGATAAGAGCTCAACATACCTCCATAGTAAAATAGAGCAATTGAAACATTTAATAAGATTCTTACCAAGGGATTGACAAAAATCTACATCATTGATAAAGATGACTGGGATGATAAAATTCATGTCATTCTATGGGCATACAAAACTACGTATAAATGGTCAATAAGGCAGGCACCGTTGAAATTAGTTTATTGACAAGAAGCAATTGTACCTTTTCTTTTTAAACAACATGATCCTATAATTGTTGAAGTGTTACATTTGGGTGTTGAATGAGAAAGAGAAGACACATTATTTGAACTTTCAAAGCTAGAAGAACAAAGACAAATCACTATGCATCATTAAGATATACAAAAGAAAGCTTGGAACATATGTACTATAAAGAATAAACCTATCTTAGTTGGGGACCTAACTTTATTATATGATAAGAGGACACAAATGAAATCGTAAAAGTTGCATATCGCATGGATAAGTCCATATTTAGTTGAAGAAATAAACAATAATGCATCAATCTGACTAAATACGCTGCAAGGACACGTATTTAAGAAATTCGTTAATGGAGAACGATTGAAAACATATAAATATTAAATTGGCACAACATCGAAAAATGGTTGTGCCTTCATTGGCCGACTGCAAGGCCCTAGGTTCGCATAACATTTTCTATATTAATTTTTCTATTAGTTTACTAACTAATTTGTTATGGAAATTGGTTATAAAAAGTAACTCACTTAATAGTCATATAAAAAGCTAACCAAAAAATGGATGTTGGTAGAACATGGAAAACTTCAACACAATGATTATTGATTGGACGTAGTAGGCATAGTAGAGTGATACATGCATGCAGACTAGTTGGAGAATCTCACCAAGAATAGACCAATGAAATACAGATAGGGGGTGATCATCAATCGAGAAAATTAAACGACCGAAATATATACTGCCCAAGAATTGATTCGGCAAAACAAGAAAACATATCATGAAGTCTAACAAAAGAGACCAATAAATCCACTCATAGGACCGACGATTGCTTAATGAACCAACTGGACCAAGACTAAAGCTTGCCTCACAATTTCCCTTCCAAAGTGAACTAGCTGTCCACCATGAACTTTGTAGTTAATGTGGTCACCTACTTGTAAAACATACTCACCAAATGTTGAACCTATAAAAATCCCACTTGAAAGCAATAGGAATAAATTTTTCCTTAAGACTGAATAAGCACTACAGCTACCGAAATCACCAATACAACCATAGATCCCTACATCTGTACCCAACTCCCCTGTGAAAATGGAACCCAAGAAAGCAACAATAGTAACCAGAGCGTCCAAAGTAGTATAAAAATTCTATATCCAAGAAGAGGAAGCCCCCATGTCGTCGCTTGAAGCTATACTTAACAAGATAAAAATTGCCAGTGTAAACATAGATATCTGAAAATGACACTAGAACTAGCTCCATGAATGGGGGATTAGGGACAACCAATGGATAGACGGTGCACGCCCTCTCCACTACAAAGTTGAGACATTATTTGAAGACACCACTTTAGAAAGTGTTGGAGCATGCATTGAAATAATAGAAGAAGGAAAATATCCCTAGAATTAATGGTGGTCTCTATATACACTGGATTTCACTTAAGCATGTAATCTATAAAGAGGTTCGGGGAGAATACAAACCCAATAATCACGCGACCAAGTTGGCTATAACTATCAATAAAATATGGATTAAAAAATCCAAATAAATTTGTTGGCTGACAAGCTGAGGGTACAATGGACCATAGGTTCTGATATCCCCCTGTAAACTCAGTTTAGAGGAAGGAACAATTTTTATAGCATTCCCCCTTTAATTTTTTCTGAACTTCAACACCGATCAACCTTGGTACAGTAACACTCATGAAGAATTATGAAACATTAACACCACCAAAGGTAACACATTCGTCCAAATGTTTTACAATACTACTATCCAAATACGGTCCTAGTTGGTCATGACTAGACAATGAACAACACAAATCAATTGAGTAGTCAACTAGTTACAAGCACACAAGTATAGGAAGTCTATGCCAACAATAAAATATCTTTCCATCGAACATTCAAGTATCCTGAATTGTACACAATCAAATCTCCCAAAAAATAATCCATTCAAACATAGTTCAGTCTATCAAATAGTTGGGTTTACCTCATATCAAGGTCTACAAATACCCCCCCATTAAACAAAATTAAGGGATAACCGGTAGAAATAGTAGTTGAAACCTGGATAATAGACAAATTAGTTGATAGTCATAGTCGACGATCATCGTTGGTCGAAGCTTAGTCAACCATGAACAACCCAATAAGTAAGAAAAGCAGTCGAACAATTCAATCGATGGCCAAGACTAGTAAAATATTATTTGACCATGACCATTCCAGTTAGTACGCCAAACTACAAACATTCAAAGTCGAGTCGTCATATGACCAGCTTAGAAGGTTGTTACCAGATGATCCATTTGTCGAGATCCATCATTGGTTGGGTCTTATGTCAATTGTTCTTCTCTAGTCGAGTCTTTATCGACCACTTCCAAAGAAATCGAAAGCACACGAGAGGAGAATTGTATGGTAGTACAAACAAATATACACATTTGTATGACATTGTTAAGTGTATGTTCAAATGATTCCATGACCATTCATGAATCCAACCATAGTCTATCCAAGTAGTCAACACTAGTTTGCGGTTTTGTCTCTCACATATTTTATGTAGAGTTATGAAAGAGTAGTGACCACCTTTCCAAGAATTATAATTCTTGGGAAATTTACTCCAATTATTTTGGTGAGGAAGTAGGTATGACATTGATTTTTTTATTTTTTTATTTTTTATTTTATTTATTTATTTTTTCTGGTATAACATGTGTGGAAAGCTCGAATTCTGGTACATCAACAAGAGCGAATCATCAATGCACATCAACAACAGTGTCATCTTCAACTATATCTTAAACTTCTGGTTTGTTTGTCACAACCATCTCATCGATCTTCTCAACACTTTCCACAATTGGTTCCAATGAGTTAGTCTGGACACCTCCAACAACAAACAACACTTTCATAGTGTCAGGAAAACTAAGTGTAACACCATCATGTCCAAGACCTGCTATTGGTGGATTCAATTTAGGGATAATACGAACAACAATACACTATCCATTCTTTCCAAATCATATTATAGTACATTTAATTTTGCTTAGCACTCGAGACCCAATACTTATAGTATGCTTTTCAAAGCTAGGATAAAAAACATCATTAGCAGCGAACAAATCATGCGATGAAACAACAATATCATCAACATCTTTCTTACTATCAGTAAATTCACAAACAACTAGCTAGATACAAGAAAGAGAATCAAAGGTGGGAGAAGTAACAGGTGAGCATGTCGGCTCAACAATGACAGTTTCTTGTTCAACAGTCTGTATTTCAATAGTCTTCTTCTCATCATATTGCTTCTCAACAACTTCCTGCTCAACAATCTACAGTGTACAAACTTATTTTCCAACACTATTCTTGCAACCTTGAAATCCCTTCATAACCTCATCTTTCTCAGTCATTTGCAGCAATAGAGCATCATAATCTTCTTTCAAAGATTGGTATTCTTCAAACAAATGATTATTATCTTATTAAAGAGGGGAAAATTCATCACAAAGCTCATCAACAAAGGCCTATAAGTGAGCAACCTCATTCGTCACCTGGACATTCTCTGCTTCTTGTTTATCAATTTTCATATTCAAGTCACCAATATCTTCACAAGAGAGGGTTTTCACCTCTTCTTCCAAGTCATTGACGAATTAGAATTATGTTCACATTAATCTGGTAAATGTTGGAAAATGCTTTCAATGGTGCTTTCTAGCACAAAAAATTGTCGACATTTCTCATCAAATAGGTACAAATTGCAAGTTTTGAGGAGGGCACCCTCATCTTCCATTTGGGTATGTGATGTTCGTCAATCATTGATTCTCATATTGTAATTGTGAAATAACATTATGTAATGATGCTACTTCTTCATGAATTCAAGTATGATATTCTTCTAAGGTGATGGCCTTTTTCTCCTGAATCTCCTGCAATTTATGAAGCACCAGGGCTTCATCTTCATCTAGTATACCCATATTTAATAAGATTTAAATATATAGATTTCAAACTTGTAAATAGATTATGAACATTAGAATAAAACTATTGAAAATAGTTGTCAATTGATGTTAAATAAGTTCATCAATGACAAATAAATAACTAGTTAACACGATGATAGGGAAAACTCAGTGTAAGACAAAGGATCTGCAGTAGAATTCATTAGGAAGACTCATCAACCATCCGATCAGGTGATCAATGGTACATATCGATTTGACGATTGGGATTTATCCCACATTGACAACATGTTTGAGTTTGTATGTGTTTATATGCATTGGACTCCCTATGGTTAAATAGATTATGTAGGTGCTTGGAATCCACGAGAGGTCAACAGCTTGGAGCCCGAGAAGACCTGTCAGGCCCCATATCTTTTCAGAAGAACAAATCCGATGGTTAAAAGAAAGTCTGCAAAAGATATACGACTGTAGAGTGATCCACAACGCTATATCACAAATCCACATTTGATCATAGATCAACAGTTATGAGTAAATCTGCAAGATCGACGGTGAGGAAAGACTCCACAAGAGATCGACGAGGCGCCAGAAAGGATTGCAGAAGTAATTTATTTGGAAAAACTCACAATTTGCAATCTGCATCTGATCTAAGAACAACGACCAGGAAAAAGTCCACAAGAAATAAATGTCGTGGATGAAATCTTGTGGAAATCAAATTGAGAAAGAACTTTTAAGAAATTTGGAAAACCCACAATCAACAATCTGCACCTGATCTAAAGATAAACGACCAGGGAAGAGTCCACAAGAAATCAACGGTGCGGAAAGTACCGTGTAAAGGTAATTGCGGAAAGGAAATTATGAAAAGACATTTTGAGAAAAGTCAAAATGAAAATCTGCAATCTGCATTTGATCACAAATCAATGGTCAGGGAAGAGTCTGCAAGAAATCAACGATGCAGAAAGGATGTTGCGGAAAGACAATTGCAGAAAACTAAGAAAACTGCAGAAAGATGATTACAAAGGAAAATCTATGTGTTAGATCGACGAACATGAAAGAGTCCGGATTGGATCAATGGCTTAGGATCTATTGCGGAGAGGAATTTCTGGTAAGAGTTTGTTGCAGAAAGGTATGACTGATAAACCTAAGTAGAGTTAAAAAATTGTTAAAATGAAGAATTTATTTTTCATGAAGAGGCGCGATCTGAGAATGACAAGGTGCAATGGTGAAGATACGCATTCACATAAAACATGTTAGAAGGTATTTATTGATAGAGTGATGAGTGAGAGAAATTGTCTCTGTGATCTAGATCTATGTAGCAGTAGCAACAGACAGAGACCAAAGAAAAAAACCAATGACAGACAACATAAAGAAGATCTAGAAATCAAATAAAACACACTAGGGTGGCAGGGTGGCGCTAGGGTAGGAAACAAGCCTATAGGGGGTCGTAGTCTCCTTCCAGTAGAAGCTAGTAAATAGGGTGTCGTAGCATGTTTTCAGTAACAACTGATAAACCAGGGGGTCGTAGCCTCCTTCCAGTAGTAGCCGGTAAATAGGGTGTAATACCATCCGTTTCTGTAGTAGCAGGAAAAAACTATTTGTAAAATACAATTTTGTAGTAATATGAAGTGTTGGTGGTTTACCCAATTGGGATTCCATGATAAATTTGCATTCTGTGTGTTCTTGTTGATCATGTGTGTTAATGAATAAATTAAAAGTGGTTTAAATTGTTAAAAAATTATCAATACTGATTCACCCCCTCTCAGTATTGTTCAATATTCCAACAAAGCACTAGGGCTTCATCTTCATCTAGTATACCCATATTTAATCAGATTTCAATATATAGATTTCAAACTTGCAAATAGATTCTGAACATTAGAATAAAACAAGCAAGTCGGACCAGTCAACAACATTCAAAGAGTGAATTTTAGGGTAATAAAAACCAAATAAAGAACTTATCCTTTTAAGTTGTCTTCACCAATATGGAAGCCAACAATAATCCCAACATAATTCACCATGTCATGAATATAGAGCACCATACGACCAATGCTACAATCAATTGATACAACTAATTTGACCAAAAAATATGTAGTCAATCACTAGATTACTAATTTGTGATGCGCTATATCAAATATGTTTCTTACATCTTCCAGTAGTTTCGAGCCAAAATCAAACCATAAAAAAAAGGCAATCAATATCACCCTTACATAGTATACCCAACTAGAGCAAAAATAGAGTTGTCGAAATACAATGGAAGTGAAGACCAATGTATTGCTTTTCTAAACAAAGCGGAGGAATACTTTGAAATTTACAATATTCAATCTGACGAGGAGAAGGTGAAATAAGCGTCAATGCATATGGAAGAGTACGCCTATAATTGGTACTTATGGTGGAAGAGAGACAATTTTTCCTACAACTGGAACTTGTTCAAAAATGATTTTTTTAATAGGTTTCAAGGAATCAAAGAAGATGAATTTTTTAGTAAACTTAACAGATTACAAAAGGTCAGAAGCATTGAGGAATCCACACATCAGTGGAAATCCTTATTGACATGAGTATTTGGGTTGTTTGACAAGCAAAGACTCGAAACCTATTTAGGAGGTATTAAACCATACCTCCAAAAAGAGTTAAAGTTACATGACATACCTAACATAGAAGTAGCAAGACATAAATTAAAAGCCTCATAACTCAAGTTGGAAGGAATGAAAACAAGAGGTGATAACCATTATCGACAAGAAAAAGAGACATAATGTAGGTATTATGTAGATACTTGGTCACCCGACCTTCAATGCCACAAACCTCAATCGTATTCCTATGAAATGGAAAATAGATCAAAGTCATATAACCGTTACTCCGATAATAGAAAAGAAAAGAAAAACATATGTCGTCGATGTAGTGATGACTATACCCTAGGCCATAAATGTAGGAACAATTAGATAATATAGTGCATAATCATCAATGGAAAGGAAGTGCAAGTCTTTGCACAAGAAATATTGTCCGATTCTAATATCGACACCGAATCTTGTCACGAAACTTTCCTAAGGGGAAGGCAATGTTGTGAATATTTAATGAATATTATTATTTATAAATTAATAGATTATTAGGTTACTAGTGAAAGGGTGTAACCCTTCACTATGCTTGCTCAAGCCCTATAAAGGTGAGCTTATTGTAATTTTATCATCATCATCTAATATATTATTCCTATTTTACTATTAAACATGAAAGTTGGATTCGACTATTAAGAGTCCAACCGGATACGGTTGCTCCATCTTCCCCCCCAACACTGGCTTATTGACCAAATATCTCAGCGCAGAATGGTCAGTGTGCATCTTGAAATGTCCATCAAGTAAATAATGTCTAAATTTATGTAGCGCATATACCATTGCTAGTCCTTCTCTCTCCGTTGTGGTATAATTTTTTTCTACAGTTGATAACTTCATGCTAGCGAAGGTAATGGGGTGATCAATCGATCCTTCACCCGGTTACGTCGGTACCATGCCGAGCCCAATAGACGATGCATCGAATGAACGTGGAACTATTTTACCAATACGGAAATACAAGTATTGGCACAGTAGCCATCTTGTTCTTCAACTTGTCCAGACTCTCTTGACATTCTTCTGTCCACTGAAACTTAGTGTCTTTTTTCAGCACTCTCTCCATTGGGGCAATCACCTATGCATATCCCTTGATAAAATTTCTGTACTATCCAGTGTGGCCTAATGTTGCTCTTAATTGCTTAACCTTGGTAGGTGGTGGTAAGTTGAGGATGATCACAACCTTGGCTGGATCAACCAAAATTCCGTCACGACAAACGACGTGGCCTAACAGAGCTCCAAAAGATGCACATAAGATACATTTTTTCAAATTTATGGAAATTTGATACTGACGACATCATTTCACCATCATTTTGAGACTCTCAATATGGTCTTTCACAAGACCAAATACTATCCAGTCGTCAAAGTAGACATCAAGAAATTTATGTATAAAATATTTAAATGCAACAGCTACGATTCTAGAAAAAATTGCAGGTGCATTTTGGAGTCCAAAGGGTATTACTGTGTATTGGAAGCATCCCCACTTCGTTGCAAAGGTAGTATTGTGTCGGTCCTCCTTTACAATTCTTATATGATGGTAACTTGATAATCCATCAGTGAAAGAATACATTTCTTATCCTCTGACATTCTCTAATACTTCATCCGTGAATGGAGTCATAAATGGATCATGCAAACATGCACCATTTAATTTCCTCAGGTCGACACAAATTCTCACTTCACCTAAATTTTTCTTGTCTTGCACTACAATTGGAATGATCCATTCTGATTCTTCAACGGGTTCTATCATGCCTGCCTCTAGCATGTCATCCAGTTGAGCTTTAACTTTTTCTTTGTAACGCAGGTTTAATCTGTATGACTATTGTTTGACCGTCCTTGCATCGGGCCTCAAAGGTATCTTCGTTTCACTGAGGTCACTGACTATTCCTTTCATCTCAGAAAACTTGGTGGGGAATAGATCCTAAAATTCATGCAGTAAATTAGTGATCTTTCCCACAGTCTCATCATCCCAGTAATCTCCAATATTGACAAACTTTGGGTTTTCAGATGAGACAATATTTACTTTCTTGATCCTAAGTGGACTTAGGAATTGGTCACTAGAAATACCAGCTCCTTCCACTGCGCACATACCTTCTGAATCAGGTATGTTTATCTTAAGCGGAGCATAACCATCCAGTTCTCCTATAATATTGTAACATTCTATTCAGTGGTGTACTGTCGTGCTGCATTGATGGAAGTTCGTGGCTACGACTGGGATTTCTTCAATTATCTTATCCTTCATTACATGTAGCACAACATCGATTGTTGGATGTTCACTTGCAAATTTAAATTTATGGGTAAAGATTATGGCTAATTCTTCCCATTTGAAAATTCCTCTTCACAGCTCCACTAATGTATACCAATCCCTTGGTACCATTTCCAATGTTTGGATGAAACGATGAACCCACTCTTGTCACAGATACTCCTTCCATTTCATGCGACAATGCTTAATATTCTCCATCGTATTTGTCTGTCCTGTATATAATTTTTATTAGAATAACTGATCTCCTCCATGAATCTAATATCTAGTAATCTTTTACACTATGGCCATTCATAGATATATTATTTATGTGTACCCCACCATGTAGCGGGCGTATCTTTTAGCACAAAGTCCAAGGAGGACAATCGCTGCGATTCTATAACTTTTTCTTCAAACTCCACTAGAAAATATGCAAGGTTGGGTAATCCTTCATATGTAGGCAGCTCACTTGCCTCAACTCCTACCCTTTAGACAATTTTTTTAATTCTTGCACATCTTCTCATCGAGACTTCATGCAGTCTGTTTTGCCAATTTTCCAGTGGACCACTTGAATCGGATATGCAAGAGCTTACACTCCTCCAACTCAACTTTCCATGAATTGTTGGATTTATATAATATTCTCTTGAAGACATGATATTATACAATTGATCTAGGTAATTGCATTGGCCTTCAGTATTTATTGGCT
Source organism: Pseudotsuga menziesii (assembly GCA_001517045.1). Classification (NCBI taxonomy): domain Eukaryota; kingdom Viridiplantae; phylum Streptophyta; class Pinopsida; order Pinales; family Pinaceae; genus Pseudotsuga; species Pseudotsuga menziesii. The sequence continues at coordinate 546,969 of LPNX011213903.1, read as the reverse complement.
TGACATATCTCTTCCTTTTAATTAGATCAATTGGCGCGATCACCGTTAGTTGAGAATCCTCAAATGACAAGATTTTTTTCTTAAAATTTATAATGGTTTATTTTTCTATCGCCTAATCGATTCCCAGAAGTGCAGGGTATGGATTTGTGTCATCGACAATGTTGATTACTTCAAAGTTTGCATATGTACTTAAGGCTTCAACTTCTATAGGAACTTGAGTTAGTCTACCAATTGGTAGAACCTTCGAATGGTTCACAAGATTAGTTGAATGGGAGACCAATCCAATCGTGGCTTATTCATTCTCTCCCATGTTTGTCTTATCAGTATGTTGACATCCGAGCTCAAATCTAGTATGATATAATCCATATCATAATCTCCTATTTGTGTCGTCATTCACAGTTCTCGACCTGTCTTTAGTCTCTTCCCGATATGGTTAAATCTCTTTTCAGTTCGTAGGTCATCAAGAGGTTCTTCTATAAGTGTTGTTATTTCTGTAACAACATCTTTATCATTGATTAGTGCCAAACAATTTTTGAAAAATTATTTAAGCTTACTAACCTTTTTCATTGGCTGCTTCTTGAGTAACTGTTCAAATCTTCTGGGCATGGTATTGAATTGTCTTGATGCCAACGGTTGATTAAAATCAACAAACTCTGGTCGTGCATCCAAGAATACTTCATTCTCCTTTTGGACATCTAGTGGGGCTTTCTTCTGTGCCCCAGGTCGCACCTGCGATTGTCAATGCCGTGTTTTTTGGTCTGCACCTATCGCAACACATCCTCTTGTAGCCACAAATGATGTTATGTTCTATCGGCTGAACATAGATCATCTGAATATTCTGGTTGGGGTTCAGATTCTGATTCTTCACCAGGTTGGGATTTACGATAGTTCGAGCCTGCCATTTCAGAATTAATTACAGATACTGTTCAACAGTGTCATCAAATGCTTTACAATATGTACATGTGTTTGTAGGACTTTGACAATCTTGGGAAAAGTGTCATTGATTCCCATAGTTATAACATATGACTTGGCCTCTTCCTCGAAGAAATCCTCCTCCTCCTTGTTTTTGTCCTCGACCTTGAAATATTCCAACCCCCCTTTTGCCGAGGGTATTGTTGCGGCAATGGATATTGATTTTGGTGGTATTATGACTGAGGATACTGTGGTTGTTGATATTGAGGTGGTGGATATTGAGCAGGTTGATACTGAGGCTGCGATTGTTCAACTACATCTTCTCATCATTTTTCAGCAAGTAGGTATCCACCATCTTTACCTGCAGCAACTGAAGTGCTTTGCAGTATTTTTCATCATGTCCTATTGATTTAAAAAATTTACAATACATACTAGCTGGTGCACTTACAATATTTTGTAAATGATGAATCAGGTCTTGTCACTGAGAGGGGGGGGGGGGGGAATCAGTGACAGAAATTAAACACAATTTCTTTTATTTTAGCAAATGTAAAAAAAAATTTGGACACAATTTTTTAACGTGGAACCCAATAAGGTGAACCACCAACACGTTTCTATTATATGCAAAAATTTGTTTTTACAATCTACAATAGTTATTTGCAAGCACCCACTTGTCGGAGACCACAATCCCCAAGTTTCTCAGCCACCACTCAAGGATGCACCCACATCCTGGTTTCATCCTGCACTTACAAACAAGGATACACCAATACCCTGATTCTCTAGCCACTACTGGAAGGAGTCTAAGACCTCCTTGCAGGCATGTAGCTTGCCCTAGCACCACCCTTCCACCCTTGTACGTATTTTTATCAGACTTCCAGATCTTGTTTAAAAGCTCTGTCTCTTGTTACTCTTCTTTGGTCTTTGTCTTATGCTTCGGCTGCATAGATCTGGATGACAAAGACACCCTTCCTTCAATTTCAATTCTTCATTAAATATCTCTTTCATGCATTTTCAAATTGGTCGTTCTTTTTCATTCTAGACAAACACACATTTTCATTCTTCGTGTCTTTCCATAAAACACATTACTTCTCTGTTTTAATTTTGTACATTAATTTAAGATTATTTCATTAATTACTTAATTTCCAAACCATGTTTAGACCTGCAAGCTCTCTTCCTCTGCCGGCTTCTTGTAGATTTCCTTATGCCGGCTTACCTTTCATCTACAAGAAGCGAGCTTTCTCATGTCCTATGCGGTCTTCTTTAATTTGATGGCCTTCTAACTTCTTCCCTTCCCAAAATGCGGGCTTCATTACCATGCGAGCACTGGCCTTTCCACACTCTCCTTTCCTCATTCCACTTTTCGAAATGGCCTTTCTGCAAGATCCTTTCCACACTATGAAAGGCGAAAATTGGCAACTCAAGTTTCCAAGATCCAAACTTTTTCACTTCCGCTTTTCCACACTAGCCTTTCTGCACTGGTCTTTCCGCAATACGGAATGCGGAGGTCAAAAAATCATTTTTTCACGACTTCGACTATTTGTTTTCCACCTTTATGCTTTTCGGACTGGCCTTTTTGCACTGCGAAATGCGGAAGTCGGAAACTCAACTTTTCCTGATTTCGGATCTCTACTTTCTGCTGTTTTGCACTAGCCTTTCCGCAACGCTTCTTTCTCATCGTCGATTTGCTATGGGATAGATCTTGACCGTTGATCTATACTCTTTTGTGGAACTTCACCTTTTTCGCCTATCCTTTGCAAAACTGATCCTTAACCATCAGATCTCGTGCGGGATGCTTCTTGACTGTTGATTTTAGATCGAATGCAGATCTCAAATCTGTAGTGGATCCTATTTCATAAATAAATTTTGTGCACGTTAACCTATTTCCACTTCTCTTAGTGAAATGACCTTACCGTCATCGGTTCAGTGTCCCTACCAAATAACCGATGGAATTCAAATCAAATGAAGCGAATTTCATAGAAATTTCATGCACATCAGAACTTTCTTAGACTGCACAACTTCTCCCAGTGAAATTGTTTATGGCCGTTGATCTATTTCAATGATCAACCTTATCAATCGATCTTAATCTCCTTTGTCGTGATTACTTATGAATTTCCCAGCTGATTCACCTTTTATCCTCCTCGCTCTTTTTAACTGCGAAATCTATATTAGTCGTTGATCATTTGATCCAAAGATGCCTGATTCTCCTACCTGATTGAACCAGTGTATTTCATCCTGAGCTCTTTGCGTGACTCCTCTATCTTCAAAATACGGGCTCCTTCATCTTCAACATGTGGGCTTCCGTCTCTACTGGCCTGCAGGATTTCTCAATTGCCAACCTATATTGCGATGTTGCCAACAATATCCCCCTTTGTCTTTGATGGCAATATTATTTTCATTTCTCCCCCTTTAACATCAAGGGCAAAGGGTTGAGTGACTCCCCTTGAATTTGATCACTATCTTCCCATGAATTGATGCCAACTGATACGTTCTTTTGAAAGATTAGATTGGAAGAGAAACTACTCCTAATCTTTGCCTGAGATATTCAAATATATCTCTGCTTAAGGGTTTAGTGAAGATGTCTGCAATTTGTTCTTGAGTTGGGACATATTCCAATTTAATGTTATTCTTTTCATCCTAATCCCTTAGATAGTGGTATTTTATTGGAATGTGTTTTGCTTTGGAGTACTGGACAGGATTCTTGGAGAGACTTATAACACTTGTATTATCACAGTAGATAACCGTGGGTTCTTCAAACACTACTTTGATGTCTTGTATAGTTTGTTTCATCCATTCCTCTTGTGCACAACATTCTGCTGCTGCAATATACTTATCTTCAGTAGTAGACAAAGAATTTGAGGTTTGTTTGTTGCTTGTCCAAGCTCTAAATGATTCTCCCAAGAAGAATGCTCCTCCACTTGTATTTTTTCTGTCATCTACACAACCTGCCCAATATGCATCTGAATAGACTTTTAAAGTGAATGAATTCTTTCTAGGATACAACAATCCAAGATCTATGGTTCCTTTTAAGTACCTAAAAATTCTTTTCACAATGTGAACATGGCTCTCTTTTGGTCCAGCTTGAAATCTAGCTACCATTCCAACAAATTACTTGACATCAGGTCTGGAAGCTGTTACATAGAGCAAACTCCCAATCATTGATCTGTAGTGTTTTGGATCTACAGTCTTGGACTCATCTCCCTTACTTAGTTTGCATCCTACTGTCATAGGTGTACACACATGTTTTCAATCTTCAAACTGGATTTTTTTAAGCATATCTTTCACATACTTGGACCGGTGAATAAATATTCCCTTTTGGGACTGAACTATTTGAAATCCTTGAAAGAAATTCAGTTAACCAAGCAAAGACATTTCAAATTCTTGCTGCATCTTACTAGCAAAATCCTTACTCATTTTTTAATCATCACTCCCAAATATGATATCATCAACATATACTTCCACAATAATCATGTTATCACCAATAATTTTTATAATAAATATTACTGTCTACTAATCCTCTTTTGAAGCCTTTTACTTGTAAGTAAGAATCTAACCTTGCATACCATGCTCTGGGTGTTTGTTTTATCCCATAGAGAGCTTTCTTTAGTTTACAAACATAATTACCTTTATCAGTTAATTGAAACCCTTCTGGTTTCTCTATGTAGACTTCCTCTTATAATTTTCCATTGAGAAATGTTGATTTGACATCCATTTGGTATACTTTCAATTTTCTGTAGTTGGAAAAGGCTAAGAACATCCTAATTGTCTCCAATCTGGTCACAGGTGAAAAAGTTTCTTCAAAATCTAGTCCTTCAAATTGAGCATACCCTTTACATACCAATCTGGATTTGTTCCCGATTACTTGTCCATTTTCATTTACTTTGTTTTTGAACACCTATTTAGTTCCAATGACATTCTTGTCTTGTGGTTTTGGAACTAGTTCCCAAGTTTTATCCTTTTCTTTTTGGTCTAATTCTTCATTGATAGCTTTGACCCAACTTTCATCATTGCATGCTTCTTTGATTGATATGGGCTCAATACATGACAAAAGTGCTATTTCTGTTTGACACAACGATTGTCTTCTTGTTTTTACTCCTGTTCTTTTATCTTCAATAATTAGGTCTTCAGGATGATTCTTTTGGGTTATTCTTGAGGGTGTATTTGTGTCTCTTCTTGGGGATTCTTCTATTATCTCTTTTTCTCAAGTATCTTCCTCTTCTTTTCTGGTATCTATTTCATCTTCTTGTATATCATACTTATCTTGTACATCTATTTGTGTATCAACTAACTCATCATCATTTCATCGTCATGTATGGTCTTTTGATGTTTGAATTTCTTTGTTTTCAAATCATCCACCTTAACATCTGCACTCTCAACAATCTTATGTAATCTAATATTGTAGCATATGTATTCCTTTTTGGTAGAAGCATATCTAAGAAATATACCTTCATCAGATATAGCATCAAATTCTCCAAGGTTCTCATCAAGGATTTTGATGTAACACTTACTTCCAAATACCTTGAAGTATTTTACCGAAGGAGTTCTCCCAAACCACAACTCATAAGGAGACTTATTACTATTAATCCTGAGCTGACCTCTATTTAGTATGTGTACTGTTGTGTTTACAACTTTCGTCCAATATCCATCAGACAATTTTGCTTCATCGAGCATAGTCCTTGCAGCCTCTTGAACTATTCTATTTCTCCTCTCAGCAATCCTATTTTGCTGAGGTGTTCTGGCAGTAGAGAATTGTCTCTTAATTCCATGGGTTTCACAATAGAGATCAAACTATTTATAGGTGAACTCACCACCATTGTCTGATCTAAGACATTTGATTTTTTCCTCTGTTTCATTTTCAATAAGGAGTTTAAAGGCTTTGAACTTGTTAAAAGCTTCTGATTTTTCCTTGAGAAAATATACCCAAGCCATTCTAGTAAAATCATCAATGAACAACATAAAGTAGGATTCTCCTTGCAAACTTTTGGTCCTTGTAGGTCCACAGAGGTCAGTGTGAACCAGCTCTAAAGGTTTTGAGGTTGAGTACTCTTTTGTTTTGAATCTTATTCTAGTTTTGTAACACCCCGGTTTTGACCCCGTTGCTTTAATTGTACATGATGTATATGTTGTAAATGATCATGGTGAGGAGCTAAAGGCCAAGGCCCCACTGTTGATCGGTTATGCTATGTTTGGATTTAAATTGTCACCGATGGTATATTGGGGCATGCGGCATATATTATGTTTGTCATCATGTAAATATGCATCTATAATTAATTAAATAACCCGACCAGCTACGATTGCGGCAACTAAATAGAGAAGGGGCATGATTTTCACAAGGATAAGGATGTGGGGAAATTTGTCAAACCTTGGGCCATTGAGGGAAAATACCCATGTGTCTTCTTCCCTTGTTTATTCCAACCACTTTCATTAAGAAAGGCTGTTGGTGGTTGAGGCAGTTAATTGTTTTGGGAGTGGGGTGGCAGGACTGTCAGTCCTCACCCACATGCACACTCCACCAGCAAGAAACTCTCACACACTCTCTCCATGGAGGGTGACCTCCACAGTCTGTTCCTTCCTCACGGTCTACTCACATCCATGCACAGGCTTACCTGGTTTTCACTCACGCAGAGATTCCACACCCCACGACATTGCTGTGGCTCACACACTTCCAATTCACGTCCTCAGCGGTTGTTGTTCACCCACGCGCCCAGGAAGAGATGTTCATCCTCATGCATGGACCATAATCCGTTCATTATCCTCACGCACAGCTGTGAAGTGGGTTTTTCTTTCCATCCTCGGACTGTGGAAGTTCCTTGGCAACTCCACTGTTCAGATTGGGTCACTGATTTTTTTTTCCCACGTTGTTGGCTGTGGTTGCTGTGGTCGTCCTTACATTTTGGGGACTGTTCTAAATTCGTTGGAGAGTCATTTTGGCCACGATAGGGCCAAGAATGACTCAGGAAATGTCTTCCCTATCTTAAGCTGTATCAACTGATTGATTTCCTGAGTGCAATGGTTGGTCTTCGGACTGCGTAGGGAGCAGGGATGGGGGCTTGGTTTGCTTGATAAACCTGGTGTTGGAAACCACACAGACAGGGCTAGAGGGCTGGCTTTCTTCTTCACAACCCCTGAATAACACTGGAAGGGAATGCAGGGCCTGAGGGACTGTGTAGCAGAGAAGGGACTGATTCCTTGTGTTGGGTGTGTGTGGGTGTCTTAGAAGTTAGGCTAGTTCTGGTGTAGGCGTCCCTAGCTCTATAATGAGCTCACTAGCTTAGCATTTAGCCTTTCCCAACTCCTGGATGGCCTGATAAACCCAACTGTGTTGGCTTGGATGTGTTTTGTATATCCTTGGCTATGTGTAAGCCTGCTAGTTCCCTTATTCCTTGGAGAATCATGCCCAACTCGGGGGTGGCAGCGCTGCTGAGAGATTAAGGAGCACACTGGCCTATGGTTGGGTGGAACGTTGCAACGACATAGCTGGTTGCGGAAGGAGTTTTCATCAGATAAGTGATCTTGCCTATTTTACTTCTGCAACCTATATTTCTGTTAATGAATGTCATGAACATGTTGGAAGAATGCTTGTTGAATGTATGATGTTTCCGCTGTGTCTGATAGATAATTGCATCTGTGCATGATAAATTATCACGTGTGCATATTTAAGTTCAATGCACATGTTTAAGCATTTTGTTTTCAACCATTTTGTGCAAATACATGTTCATGGGGCTCTCAGCCCGGGTGATTTAAGTCACGGGTCGCGTCCTCTTCGCCGGTCGGAGGCATGGGGACATGACAAGTTTGATTCCCTAATTGATAATCTCGACATATAGGATTTGAAGGCTTTGTGATCTTTGGAAAGTTTCTTACTGCCTCAAGATTCCTAAATTTTACTAGATTATCAAAGTTAATGTGCTCCAACCTTCTATGCCATAGCCAACTTTCATCCACTAAATTCATATGACATTTCTCAGACTGACTTGTATTTATTATGTATACATTTTCAGGAGTTATAGAAGCAACACCAACTAATTTTCCCGAGTTCTTCCTTCTTATCTCACATTTTCGAGAATACAAAATGCAAATATGCCTCGGATCACAAGTTTCGCTGACACTTAATAGACTAGGATTTAGATTTTCTACAAGCATCACATTTTTGGATTTGTCTTTGGTACCTTTCCCAATAATATTACCTGAAGCATTTTCACCAAATGTAACTCTGCCCTTTTGTTTTTTTAAGTTTAAAAACTTGTCCTTATCTCCTGTCATATGTTTAGAACACCCACTATCAACATACCATAGATCTCTTTTATCTTGTGTTCTCAAGACAATGAGACATTCCTCTTTTAATGTCTTTTCTTTCCACAACTTCTTTTGTTCTCTAATGTCCTTTGGTATTTCTGAGATTTCCATTAATCCGCAATTGCTTGATTTATGTCCATAGTTATGACAATTGAAGCATTCTAAATCCCTTTCTTGTATAGGTGCAAATGAGTTATAATTTCTGCTCTTAACTTGACCAACTGTTTGAATGTTCTTGAGGTTGTAGTTTTTAACCTTCAAACTTTTCCTTTTATATGCTCTACAATTCATAGCTTTGAGTCCAAAGTTGGAGAATGCAAAACAATAACAAAGGAAAATGTGAGGATACTTGTTTTGATAAACCTTTCTCGGAGTTGTCTTGAATTCCTTCTTGATGGATGGAAATGATCTTCTGGAGTTCTGATAATTCCTTGTCTTTCTTCCTCTTTCTCTTTGAATGTACTGAGAAGAGAAGTTGCATAAGATGTTGAGCTAACTTGATTTTCTTTTTGAGAATAACGAATTCCATTTTTGCTACTTGGATCTCTTTGTGCAGTTATAATCTCATCTAAAATTTTAGAGCTATTTTCATATCTAGTTTGAATAAATTTTGCATCAAGATTTTTTCTTAAGTGAACTAATTCTGCCTCCATTTTTTCATAGATTAGTTGTTTTTCTTTAAGAGATTTCTCCAGCCTTTCTTCTATCTTATTTGCATCTTGAATTTCGTGTTTCATATTGATCATGATTTTCTTCATCTCTCTTTCTCTCCGTTCATGCTCTTCCTATTGTTCAATTGCAAAAATTTTCAGCGGTCTATATTTGTTTTTGTATCTTCTGAATCCATCCAAAGCACCGAGCAATTCTTCTTCCATATTAACCTCTGCTTCATCTTCTAACTCTTCCTTATGCTCAATTTCTTCTATCTCGTTAGACTCTTCGATAGATAGAAAAAGGACTTCATCATCACTGTCACTAGCCTCAGATGAACTGCTGTCTTCTTCTTTTGAATAGAAATTATTTTTTCCTTTGTAATTTTTCTTATAGTGGAATTTTCCCTTTTTCTTTTATTGTTTTTTTTTGTCATATTCATCTTCAGAATCTTCTTTGGGATAAGGACATTTGGCTTGAAAGTGCCCAATTTTTCCACAATTAAAACATTTGAATGGAAGCTTGCTTTTGTACTTCCCTGATGCTTTCTGAATTTTTTTGATAAAATTCACTTCTTCTTAATCATATTCTTCATTATGATTAGTCCAAGGTTTTTGCTTATGACTTTTTGTTTTATTGATCACTTTTAAAGCTGCTTCTCCTTTTGGGAGATTATCAATGCCTAATCTTAATTCATAGGCTATGATGATTCCATACAATTCATCCATGGTAAGATATTCTAGATTCTCTCGGTATTTAAGAGTGGATACTTTGGAATTATATGCCATAGGAAGTGTTCTTAGTATATTTTCAACTAACTCATAATTTGGTACTTCTACTCCCAAACCTTGTATTGCATTAGCAATATTCTCAACTCTTTCGAAGTACTCTGAAATATTTTTTCCATCCTTCATTTTTAGAATTTCCTATTGTACTATGAGAGATAAGGTTTTCCATCTTTACTTTGGAGTCTCCTGCATATACGGTTTCCAATTTGTCCCAGAGCTCTTTTGCACTTTTACAGGTTGGTACTTTTTCAAGAACCTTCTTACTTATCAAGCTTGTAATGTATTTAAGGCCTTTTCATGTTCCCAAAATTTCCTCCTTTCATCTACTTTTGTGGGAGTGCTTTTGGAACATTATGTCCTTCTTCAACTAATTCCCAAACTTCCAGACCAATGGACATCATATAGTTTTTCATTCTAGTCTTCCAGAAAACATGGTATTCACCATCAAATATGGGGACTCTTATTGAAATCTTCGTCTGCTACTCCATAGTGGTTGTAATATGATCTTCCTTCCAGTGGTTAAACTATGGTGAATGATCCCACTCTGATACCAATTTATGAATTAGGTCTTGTCACTGAGAAGGGGGGGGGGTGAATCAGTGACATAAATTAAACACAATATCTTTTATTTTAGTAAATGTAAATTTTTTTTTGGACACAATGTTTTAACATGGAACCCAATAAGGTAAACCACCAACACGTTTCTATTATCTGCTAAAATTTGTTTTTACAATCTACAATAGCTATTTGCAAGCACCCACTTGTTGGAGACCACAATCCCCAAGTTTCTCAGCCACCACTGGAGGATGCACCCACACCCTAGTTTCTACCTGCACCTATAGACAAGGATACACCAATACCCTGATTCTCCAGCCACTACTGGAAGGAGGCTAAGACCTCCTTCCAGACATGTAGCCTACCCTAGCACCACCCTTCCACCCTTGTATGTATTTTTATCAGACTTCCAGATATTCTTTAAAAAATCTGTCTCTTGTTACTCTTCTTTGGTCTCTGTCTTATGCTTCGACCTCATAGATATGGATGACAGAGATTCCCTTCCTTCTATTTCGATTCTTCATTAAATATCCCTTTCATTCCTTTTCAAACTGGTCATGCTTCTTCATTCTAGATAAACACACCTTTTCATTCTTCGTGTCTTTCCATCAAACACATTACTTCTCAATTTTAATTCTATACATTAATTTTAGCTTCTTTAATCAATCACTTAATTTCCAAACCATCTTCAAACCTGCGAGCTCTCTTCCTTTACTGGCTTCCCGTAGATTTCCTTACGTTGGCTTACCTTTCATATACATGCATCGAGCTTTCTCATGTCCTCTATGAGCTTCTTTAAATTATTGGCCTGCGGACTTCTTCCCTTCCCAAAACGCAAGCTTTATTACCATGCAGGCACTGACCTTTCCACACTCTCCTTTCCTCCTTTCAATTTCCAGACTGGCCTTTCTGCAAGCTCCTTTCCACACTGCAGAAGGAGAAAATTGGAAACTCAAGTTTCCAAGATCCAAACCTTTGCACTTCCGCTTTTTTTCACTGGCCTTTCCGCACTGCGGAATTCAGAAGTCAGAAACTCAAATTTTCATGACTTCGACTATTTTCTTTCCCCCTTTTCACTTTCTGGACTGGCCTTTCTGCACTGCAGAATGTGGAAGTCGGAAACTCAACTTTTCCTGATTTTGACTCTCTTATTTTTGCAGTTCTGCATCGGGATTTCCACAACGCTTCTTCCTCACTGTCGATCTGCTGCGGATAGATCTTGACCATTAATCTATACTCTTTTGTGGAACTTCACCTTTTCCTTCTATACTTTGCGGAACTGATCCTTAATAATCGAATCTCGTGCGAGATTCTTCCTGAAGATCGATTTTAGATCGAATGCGGATCTCAAATATGCGGTGGATCCGATTTCATAAAGAAATTTTGTGCACGTAAACCCATGTTAACCTCCTGCCACTTCTCCTAGTGAAATGACCTTACCATTTTCAAATCAGGGTCCCCACCAAATCAACGGTAGACTTCAAATAAGATGAACCAAATTTCATAGAAATTCCGCGCTCATCAGAACTTTTTTAGACCGCGCAACTTCACCAACGAAATGGTTTACGGTCGTTGATTTGTTTCAATGATCAAAATTATCCATCAATCTTAATCTCCTTCGTGGTGATTACTTTTGAATTTCACAACTGATTCACCTTTTATCCTCCTCGCTCTTTTTAACTGCGAAATCTATATTAGCCGTTGATAATTTGATCCAAATATCCATGAGTCTCCTTCCTGATTGAATCGATGTAGTTCATCCCGAGCTCTTTGCATGACTCCTCTGTATTCAAAATATGGGCTCCTTCATCTTCAACATGTGGGCTTCCATCTCTACTGGCCTATAAGATTCCTCATCTTCCATCAATGCCAACCTATATTGCGATGTTGCCAACAATAAATACATACATTCTTCGGACTTCTGGCCCCTAGTCTGACATATTCTACACCAAGGCATCCCTTGGGTGTTTATCGGGTTCAGCGCTCCTACTGCGACATATTTCATGAGCGCCAAGCAATTGTCTTTATGGTGTTCGTCTGTTCTACATCTTGTACACCATAGATCCTCTTGAACTTCCTTTATTCTCTTAAGGTCCTAGTGCTGCACCATAAGGTTGGCTAGCTGTGACCGAATTTGCATCATTCCTATGTTGTTATCTCCAATCGACAAGGATTCCAACTTCATTTCTATCTCGAGAGCTTCTATCCGTGACACAATCATCTGTTGCATCAATGGGGTTCAAATGTGCGGAAACAAGGAAACAATAAACCACTCCTTATGCTATATATCCGACATTTGAAAGCTCACTTTGGCCATTAATGTTTTGAATCTCAGTTCAAAGTCCCAAACAGACTTTGTCGCTAGCTTCTTAATTTATTTTATCTTACTAATTCTCTATGATTCAGACTTTGGATTCCTAAACTCATCTATCTTTCCCACTTGAATCTCGTCGAGCATTTTTTGGACAACTCCCACTGGAACTATGGAAAATTTCATGTACCAGTCAAGCGGATGACATCGCAGAGTCGTGATCATTTGTGCTTTCTTGATCTTCTCATCCTGGATCTGTTGCACAGTCCACACAACTTCACAAATAAACCAATGTTGTTTTGGATACTCCAACCCATTTCCATTGAATATTTGTAACTTAATATCAGTCCCAACCATGGTATTAACTGCTGGTACAATTGGAACAAAATTTTGTCTATTTGGACTCCCTTGTTTGCTATGTACAACATTAGTGCTACTAGTATTTACAAATGCACTTGGAGATAAGTACCTAGATCTTACCTCTGGCGATGTGTGCAATGTTGTATGCGAGTTGTAACCATGTTCTAGATCTGGAGATTTAGTTGACTCTTCTGATTCTTCGTCTCCTTCATAGATCAGATGATATTCTTCTTCTTCGTTGCAAGACCCTTCGTCTAAGTATGACGCAAGCTCGTAGCCTTCTTCCTCTCTAGTTGTGTTGTAACTCCCTCTTCCTAGCAGATTCTTGCTTCGCTTTTCAGGTCCAAATCTTCTTCCACTTCTCAAATAACTAGACTCTAGTTCAGTTGCACTATCTCTAGGGAACATCTCAACTCAGGTTGCGTCATTTTCATAGATTTGTACTGTGACATACCCACTCTTTTTGTACACAGCTTCCACTTGTCACATTCATAGAATTCCTTTTTCACAAACAAACATCTTTATCCACGTCATTAAAGATGACATGTATATACTGTGTGGTCCTTGAAAAAATTTCCTCTCTGCCTCACTGTATGAGGTTATTGTGTCAATAAAAAACCCAGTAATGTATCCCTCGAAGATACTGCCTATCCAAAAATCCACAACCCTCGACACATGATTGCTTACTCTTTTCAGTCACTCAATCAACTAAGGATTCCACTCCTTTGGTTCTACTCCTTGGAAATTTCTTTGTTGGGTTTCCAGCTTAGACAACCACTCATTCAACATAATGGGAACTCAGAAAATAAAATCTTGTGGATATCCATATAGAGGTACCGGCCCAACCACTCTATTGGGTTCCACTGATATCCTTCGCTTTCCTCTCGCATGAATTCTAACGCTTTGAAATCCACCCAATCTTAGATCTCAGGTTTCTTTGGTTCCCACAACATATCCCTCACCAAAATGAGTTGGGTCCTGGCAACAGAAACATTTGTTGGATTTTCTCCCTCCTCCGAGGATCGTGACCCAGATTCAGTCCCTTCTTCTTAGCACAACAAAGCCCAAGATATTGGCCTGACAGAGCAGAAAGTTGACAGCACCTGCGAGGCATATGCAGCCTTACCCGAGATATCTCTCTTAATGGGTAACTACTAGAACCATGTTTCCGCAGTTGGGTGGGGGATTTTTGGTACCTCGATCTCTTACCAAGGTGCTAACGAATCCTGTGGGTGGATTATTTATGCTTACTATGAATAGTTAGACCACAACCCAACTTCTCTTATGCAATCTATTATAACAACAACCTTCATGTAGCATAAGCGTATTCAACTTATACAATGTGATTGATATACATCTATTCATTCATAAGCAAATCAATAAACATCCATTCAATGCAACATTTATACAAATAACTCAAACACATTCAACATTCACACATATACGCATCATATAATGTGGAAATCCATGCAGGTAAAAACCACAAAGGTGATTTTTATCTGGCATGAGAATTATATGCACCCTTTGTCTGCGCACTAAGTTGTAGACTCTATTCTTGATCTTCTTCTCTTTCCTTCTCTCATGCTCTCTGATATTCTCTTCCTCTCTCTCTCTCTCTCTCTCTCTCTCTACTAGTGATCCACACACATCCTGGATTGACTTCTACCTCTCCTACACTTCTGCGCACTCACTAGTAGATTATTCAAATCCTATGCACTCAACAATACTGACAAACAAAAAAAATACGAAGAAACTCACAATATAACAGTACAGAGATAACAATAGAGACTCTAACAGTGAAGAAGCTAACCCACATACAACTTGGGTTTCTTCTTTTATAGACTCTTTTACAAACTCGTTACATACTCTTTTCTTGTCGCTTTCTCAGCTGACTTCCTATACTTAGCTAACATGCTGTCTTTCCTATTATAGTAACACCTAACGAGAGGCACTAATGACTTGAATTACAAAGATACTTTCATACTTGTTGTTTCCGTCGGTTCTAGCTGAACTCGTACCCACGATCTTTATGGTGTGTCACTTTCTAACCATTATGCCTTACTGTCATTTTCCAGCCGTTATGCCACTTGCATGCCTTTGCACGCATTCTGATACTATTATTTCATCACTTCTTCCCTTGTCACATTCCTTCCTTATGTTGCGGCTTCCTTTCCCTAGGACCAACAAATTTCCCATAATAGTCACCATCAAGCAGCATATAGAAAATAACCTGATGATGAAAACCACTGGAACAAAGGTAACTCCTCCTCCTCCTAGACCCAAGAAGTTAAAAGTAACTAAGCATTCCCAAGCTGACGAACCTATTTTGGTCCTCGACAACTCTTCACCCTTTTTCCCCACTAGTATTGAAGAAGAAATTTCCCCCCAGCTAGCCTCTTCATCTATTCATATAACCCATAGGTTAACAAATTTCTTGCTAAATTACCACACCTTGTCTCCAACTAGCAAAAATTAGTTACATAACACCTTGTCATCGAAGCCTTTGTACCTCCATCTCAAGCACACTTACCACCTCAAAGAGTACAATTGTCTAACCAACCCTTCATATTCCTGACACCAAAAAGGTCGGTTCCCTTACTTGTTAGGATTTATAATCCTCCCTTGACCGAACTATCTATTATATTATTTTAGCCTAACTTAGGATTTTTATTTAATTATTTGGGTCCTCTTGTACCATTGGGTCCACTTGGTCTAATGGGGCCACATGTACTATTTATTAGAGTGCAGGGAACACAAATAGAGGCTAACTGCC
The DNA here is from genome assembly GCA_001517045.1 of Pseudotsuga menziesii. NCBI lineage: Eukaryota > Viridiplantae > Streptophyta > Pinopsida > Pinales > Pinaceae > Pseudotsuga > Pseudotsuga menziesii. The sequence continues at coordinate 531,329 of LPNX011213903.1, read as the reverse complement.
ACTGACTGCACTTGCATGCATTAGTTTAGGTGCCTCCTAGGCCAATTCTTAGATTTTAGGAGCCACTGGGAGTCCCGATACCAACCTCCTTCAGTCAGTTGGAGTTGGAACTAGTTAAGCTTAGTTATTCTTTAGTTACTTTCAGTTAGTTCACTTTCAGTTTAGTTAGCGCCAATTATGCATGAATGCATGTGGATAATGCGCCTTTTCTCACCTACCACTTCAGTTAGACTGAATTACCTGATTATAACTGATTGTGTGACCTAGTTAGATATATGGAGTTAAACACTTGGACTTCGATAGTGATTTAGACATCTTCAATTAGCCATGCAATTAGATATAATCACATCTAGTTGGTAGATTCGAATTCTTTCCTATGTAACACTATTGTAACATCGAATTATGTAATGAAGATAATACTGTAATTATTTGAGCAATACTTGTATGTTTCCTGTGATATTGGATTTTTTCAGTTTGTATAATTCATTCCTTTTCACTGCATCAATAATTCTGGACTCATTGCTTGATGATCTAAATGGAAAAACAATTTAACATGGTATCAAAGCCATTTCAAGCAAGCTTCATGTTTGTCTACTCTCCATTGAACACCAGAAGCAACTGGGTTTCCACAGAAGTCCCGCAAAGAGTGCCTTGCTTCCTCTAAGTTCATTCAGAGTGGCGGTGCGGGCGTGACAGACCCTAAGAAAGTGTTCATGTCGAGAGGGAAGGCATGATTCTAGCATAGTCAGAATGTTTTAGTGTTTTTGTAGTGAAATTCTACACGTGCTACGTAGCTTGTGTGAATATATTGTATGTTCCAGCAGGAGAATTATGGATTCTCTACCTTCTACACCTCGGATCCTAACACCCTTCAATTATCTTGATTGGAGGGTAGATATGAAACTTTCCTTGCACAACAAGGGATACTTTAGGATAACACTTGGTAGGGAGGTTGATCCCCATCATCCAACTAAGAGAAACAAGTTTTTGAACCGCTTAGATGAAGCCTTCGGTTATCTATGCACTCACATATCCATAGTTCTCCTCTTCCACATTGAAGTTTTGAGGACTCCCAGAGAATCATGGGAGAAGCTTGAAGACTTATTTGGCAAGCAAGATGAGATTTGGGGACACATTCTGGAGAACAAGTTGGTAGCCTTACATCGCAGCAAATTCGAAACCATACAACAATTCTTTACTAAATTCAAGTTTCTTGCATTCCAATGCAGACAATGCAAAATAGAAAGAAAGGATGAGCAACATGTGCTCTCCATACTCAACAAACTAGGCTCTAAGTATTCTGTATTTGTCTCAATATTCCATTCTGGAAGAGCTTCCATTCCCAATAGGAAGATGCCCTCACTTGATTCCTTTTTCAAGTCCTTAATACAGGAGCAAGAGAAGTTTGTCCAGATGGGAGTCATCTAGACTTCCAAAAACCAAGCTCTCGTAGTGACAGACTCTACCAAAGCACAAGCTAAAGGGAGACCTAATGGTAAGGAGCCTAAAGAATCTGATTCGAAGCCTAAAGAGAATTAGAAGACATTCGAAGGAGCTTCAAGATCCAAGAAGAAGGAAAGGTTTGAAAAGAAAAAGCATCCCTATTGTATGAGGGGTTTTCATCCAGAAGACTTGTGCATGAAGAAGACCCTCGACTAGTTGAAATATCTATGTGTACAAAACAATATTTCCCTTCCACAAGGTGCATATATGCCTGATGTTGAAGATAATACTAAAGAACATGAGAGATTCCATGCCTTGCATGCAAGCCTCACTCCATTGAAGGCTTATTTGATAGATTCTGGAGCATCCAACCACATGGTTTCCTCCAGGGAATCCTTCATCAATTTCCCTCTATCAAGAGGACATAGCAGTCATATGGGAGATGACTCTAAAATCCCATCTATCGAGAGAGGTTCAGTTAAAATCTAGCATTATGATTTCATTCCCTCTCCCACAACAAATAAAATTGTTGAAGGTGAAGAAGAAGCACACTTTTCCACATAGTCAATTTGAATTGAAGAAAGTCTCATTGAAGTGATTCCTTCTCCTGCTGCTCCAGAATTTTATGAGATATCTGATATCTCATCTCCTCACATGGATGATCCAAAAGAAGACATTCAAATCTCTGTTTTTGAAGAAAACTCTCCTTCCATTCTTTGCAAAAAATTTCCAGTGATTCTTCTATTTTAAATTATGCGCATAGTTTACCAATGATTGTTTCAGAAAAGGAAGAGGAATTTGATTTATCTATCTCTAATGATGTTGCTGGTGTGTAGATAAGTAATACCATGGATATTTTGGAAATAATATCAGATTGTAGGAGTGATCCATTCACTCTCATTGATCTAGAGCTTCTAGTAAATTCCTACATGATTGCATGCACCAATTTTCAGAATTTTGAAGAAGGAGAAAACTGTGCATCTACCATCTTGGTGGACCACACTTTTGGATATGATATGAACCTATTTGGATCTGATATGATATTATTTGGATTTGATCTAATATTATTTGGATTTGATCTGATATTATTTGGTTCAAATTTGAAGTTTCAAGAGCTTTTAGTAAAGCTTGTAGCCACTCTCATCAGTTCTGGTGTGACAAATCAAGTACCGCAAGTCTCCTTCAAACTTGCTGCTGGGGATTTGATGTTAGTTTTATCTTATGAGTTTGAGGATATTATATTTTGTGAATCATTGATTATTTATGAAGCTATATAATATTATGGAGCTCAATCATTCACTCTCCACATTCCCAGGGCTTTTCTACCTATTTATTTGATCACATGCTCATCTCCTCACAGAACTAGTAAAGAGGGAGACATTCTGCATTCGCCTAGACACTTGCTCCTAACACTTGGGGATGATTTTACCTCACATGGTTCGATGTTCAAGGCTGAAATATATCAATTTCTTGGGTGTTCCTCACACAGTTCGAATTCTCAAGCACTTTTTCTCTTTTATCAATTGATTTCAGTTGCTTTGCATGGGTCCAGTTTTCATCTAACAGCTCTCTATATTTGTGATTCAGTTGAGCATATTATTCTTCTTCCAAAGAGGAATATTCCTTCATACATAATCAGTTTGTTTGGATTTATAGGTTCACATGCATAGATTCAAGATACTGCTGTACAGAAGAACCAAAATACTGCTTTGTTGCTATGATAGTGTTGCAAATTGCAACAAAATATTTTGCAAGTTTTTAACTTGTATTTCCTGATTCCTGCTTATCTTGAGTGGGGTTTTTTCCTATGAGATTTTGCCCTATTTCCTCGGTTTATTAAGCAAGATTTTTTATCTTTTAGATTGTATATGGGTGACTTATGGCCTTGTTTCCAAGGCCCACAGTTGTCCAAGTTAGGATTCAGGGGGGGTGTTAGGATTTATAATCCTCCCTTGACCAAACTGTCTATTATATTCTTAGCCTAACTTAGTAGTTTTATTTAATTATTTGGGTCCACTAGTACCATTAGTCCCACTTGGCCTAATGGGGCGACATGTACCAATTACTAGAGTGTGGGGAACACCTACAGAGACTAACTGCCACTAACTGCACTTGCATGCATTAGTTTAGGCGCCTCCTAGGCCAATCCCTACATTTTAGGAGCCACTAGGAGTCCCAACACCAACCTCCTTCAGTCAGTTGGATTTGGAACTAGTTAAGCTTAGTTATTCTTCAGTTACTTTCAGTTAGTTCACTTTCAATTCAGTTATCAGTTATGCTTGGTTGCATGTGGATAAGGTGCCTTTTCTCACCTACCACTTTAGTTAGACAGAGTTATCTGATTATAACGGATAATTAGTTAGACATATGGAGTTAACCACTTGGAATCTGATAGTGATTTAGAAATATTTAGTTAGTCATGCAGTCAGATACAGTTGAATCCAGTTAGTAGATTCGAATTCTTTCCTATGTAACACTATAGTAACGCATGATTATGTAATGAAGATAATACTGTAACTCTCTGAGCAATACTTGTCTGTTTCCTATGAGATTTGATTTGTTTAGTTTTTATAATTAATTCCTATTCACCGCATCAATAATTCTGGACTCATTTCTTGATGATCTAAATGGCGCAACAATTCTAACATTACTACCCTTTAAAACAATTTTACGAAATCAACCCTATCCATCATCCATTACACCAAGTATTTACCCAACCTACCATCGCAATGACTACAGTCGTCGAAGTATTCCCTTTATCCACCTCATTTCCAATCTCAGTAGCAACATTTTTATCAGATACCTTGCCTTTGTCGAGTACTCTGCCTTTGCTGACTTCACTGCCATCGTTGATGACCCTTCCATCAACAACCCTGCTTGCTTTGACCACTGTCGCTGCCTTAACCATTGTCACTACATCACCCATGATGATTACAAGTCATCAAACCCTGCTACATTTATATTTACCCCAACCTCCTCAACCTTGAATTCCACTACCTCGATCCAGCCTCAACAATTTCTAGCACCAGGAGGATCATCGAAGAAAAAGTAGAAGAATAAGATGAAGCAAGTTTCCACACTCACAATACCAGTCAAGAAAACGACTACTACTTTAGATGTTGAAGGATTCTTTGATCTAACTCAAGCCTCAGATCAAGAGTTGGGATATTTCATTAGAATTGTAAGTAATGAAAAATAGAAGGGATGATTGGATGACAAAAAGAAGATTAAAAGTCTTAAGGAGGAGAAGACACAAACATTAAAGCAATGCTCCAACTTAGTTCCCAAGTAATGTTGACAATTGAAGTACCAAAATCCAATAATCCCCTTGACTATATCTCTGTCCCATTAAATCATATTTTCATCACCTATGTTACTAACTTAAAAATGTAGCAAGACATAGAAAAATACATAAATTATATTATAAAAATAATAAGTGGGACCCTAATACGAAATGATGTTCACATTGCATGGAAAAATTGTCATCTAGTCTCATAATGGTTTCCTTCATGTCTTGAATTTATTTAGTTTGATTATGTATTAGTTTGGTTGTTCATCAAGAAGCAAAAAGGATGGTGGTAACACCTATTTCAAAAATTCAAGGTATATTTCAAGGTTGGAAAGGCTTTTCTCATACTTCAAATGTATTAATTTTATATCGTTTCTTGAAAAGAGGTTCATGACATAAATAATATTTCTTGAATTTTTTACAAAGCATGGATTGAAACCTACACTAGACCATAATGCTATGAAGATTTATCCTATGTTTCTACCAATAAACATACCAATACATGTTTCGATTTGATCAACTTTATGGTAAAGAAATGGTTTTTCATTGAGCTTGTATCATATGCTTTATTATGTCCCCAACAAGGGGATATATATGAATCGCGGAGGGAGATTATTTGGAGTAATTTGTAGTTATTTTAAAAAAACATGGAATTTAGACTAAGGTTTAATTTGTTTTTATTTATTTAATTTTTTAAATGTCTATTTTTAAAAATTATTATTGTTCTGGTGGAGATGACGTTGCGTTTGGTTCCTGTGCCCCAGGAACTGGCGGAGTCGCTGATATCAACAATACTATAATTATCCGCACTACCTCCTTTAATATTGTTGTTGCTTGTGACAAAAGTTATTATTATTATTATTCCCTGCAAGCACGAAATATTGTAATCTGTTGGGTTTTGATATTTGTGCCACATCATTTTTAAGATATGCTTATATACTGTGATTTAACATATTTTCCTATGTTTTTAGTCTACACCCTCTTATTGAAAAAACTATTTTTTATTTCTTGCACTTGACGTGCTCTTCGACAATGCCATATACTAACATCTTGGATTGTGCAGGCTCTGCAGGAAACATGGCTGTAAATGAGGGTTTGCAGTAAGGTGGGGCCCTACATGCCCTTCTTGGTGCCACTATCGCCCATGTATTCATGGTTATAAAATGGATTATTGGATGAACTAATCCACCACCTAATTTCTTGCAGGATTCTTAGCTTGAACTTTCATGAGGTTTAGGCTTGGTTCACGAGAATGAAAAGCCCAACTATGTATCATTTGTGTGAAAAATCCAAACAAAATTGGAAATTGTATTAGAATGTTACCAATTGGAGGCATTAAGCCATGATTGAGATCCTTCCTTTGAGGGAGACGATTATCATAGACTTAAGCCATTGAAAACTTCTACATTCTGTAAATTTGTTTATTTGTTAGCTTTCAAGTTGCAATTATTGTTTAGGTTGGATCTTTTTGTCTTTTTTTTTCATGAGTTCTAGGAATTTTACAGTTGTTTACTGGAGCCTTCCTCAATAACAAACTTTCTATCATAAAGCAAGCTTGCTTGCCATGCAAAGGAAGCATGGAAGCGAAGAATTACTTCCACGTCTAGATGTATTCTCGTGTCAAATTTTATTGCGTTTTTGTTCTTATATGGAAATTTGAATAAGATATTCTTGCAGGAGCTTTGATCTCTTGCTAAGTACCAAGTTGTTTGAAACACTACAAGAAAAGTCATTCGTCAAGAATTTAGGTTCCAAGAACTCAAACGAAAGTTTCCAATTCCACACGCCCGTCGATTAAAAAAGGTACAACTTCATCCTAACTACCAACAATTGCAAGGTAACTACCACTGTGATCAAATTGCACTGAATTTGTTACTATTTTTTATCTTGCGCAAATACCTTTCTTGACACCATCATATCTCACTGTCTCAGGGAAATACACAAAATTTGCAACATTTTCTTGGGTTTTCACATCCCAAATTCTCATAAAGCATTTTGTACTCCTAGTTCCTAAAATGAGATCATTAGGATGGAAAGAAGTAGATTGGAGGAGGAGAGGGATTAGTTTTGTGGTCTCTTCATGCATTTGTCTCCACCATAGACCAGTCTTTATGTAGAAACAAAAGCATGGAATTAGAGGAGACAGGTTTTACATCTCATTATTCACCAATGGCTTCACCAGCAGCCACACCACAAGTTCAACGTAGCAAGAACTTCAACGTTATTCAACGAAAATATCCATGGGATTCACCAAACAATATAGAGATCCCACTCAACAGTTGCAACAATTACCAGCACATCCGCTAACTGAGAAAGCATTTATTTAGCAATTAAATCCTCTAATAGAAGCCCTCGCTTAATACTACATAATTACACCTCTCAAACACATACACAACCTTGAATATGAATGTTTAGTGGATTCAAACCTCCATATTTGAATTTATAATAGAAATACCTGGGAACGTGTAACCACACTAATCATTGAATTGCATGGACATGGGAAGGAACGCAACAGTAAATTGTAGCAAGTGATTCCTAGTCAAGACTCACCACTGGGAGTCTAGGAGTAGTCTCTAAGAGTACAATTGTAATCGTGGCCCCAGATGAGGAGAGGCCCTGTGTCTCCATTAATTTATGGTTTTATTGCTTTTATTTTGAATTTTCCTAGACCTAAATAAAACGTTGCTTCCATCAGGTTGTTGATTTTTGCCGCAAATGCTTTGTTGTGAACATAGAAACGTTATGCAGTTGTCACTTATTATCAATAATGAAAATAAGTAACGAATTTTAATGTTTCATTTTCTCAAACTATACTACTTCACAGGGCTGAACTCGAGAACAGAGAGGAACGATTCAACGTCATAATAAGAGACCTCGCAGATCCTAGAGAAGGAGGTCCTTGTTATCAATTGTACAGAAAATATTTTTATGAGCTTGTTCTAAAGCCAAAGCTGAGCCACAAAGGAGTGTTCGTTACTCAGGTATAACATCACAATAAAATCGATCAAATTATTATAGAAACTATTTATTGACAGTCTTCTTTTGCTGCGTCACGCCATACATCAATTAACAAGATAAAGAATAAATTGATAATAATAAGGCAGGCTTCTAGCAGTACTGTAGTTCCAGGAGTCTCACCGATAAATGCAGACGACATCAGTTAGAGGCTCGAGTTTCATAGACAGTTCTTTCATTAAGTTTAAAGTTCTTAAAAAATAAAGCTAGAGGAGGTTGGTTCTCTGGGTCTCGAATGAATGATTTTGCTCTTCAACTGGATATTAAACAGATTACTTAACTAAGGATGGGACCAGCTGAAGCGGATCACCACAACAGGTCTCAAACGGATTTCCTAGCCTCAACCAGCTCAAGCCACTCGAAATAATATTGTACTCCCATCAATTGATAGGCTACTTGTGCATCTATTGCCAAGAAAGAAAATAAATTCGTTTATCCTTCACTACGTCAACGCCTAATTGTAGTGGATGGACGAGAGCAAGCGATTTACCGGGTCATTTTAACGGTGGAATCGATTTGATGTTTCAGGAAGAAAACAATATTACTTGTTGATATATAAAATAAATGAACTAATGCTGACCACTCTATTCAATCGCAAAGTGCGAATCAGCGTGGCCCGACCAATGATGTCATAGATGAAGAAGAAGCACACTTTTCCACATAGTCAATTCAAATTGAAGAAAGTCTCATTGAAGTGACTCCTTCTCCTGCTGCTCCAGAAGTTTATGAGATCTCTGATATCTCATCTCCTCACATGGCTGATCTAGAAGAAGACATTCGAATCTCTGTTTTTGAAGAAAAATCTCCTTCCATTCTTTGCAAAAAAATTTCAGTGATTCTTCTATTTTAAATTATGCGCATAGTTTACCGGTGATTGTTTCAGAAAAAGGAAGAGGAATTTGATTTATCTATCTCTAATGATGTTGCTGGTGTGGAGATAAGTAAATTTTGGAAATAATATTAGATTGTAGGAGTGATCCATTCACTCTCATTGATCTAGATCTTCTAGTAAATTCCTAATGATTGCATGCACCGATTTTCAGAATTTTGAAGAAGGATAAAACTGTGCATCTACCATCTCGGTGGACCACACTTTTGGATCTGATATGAGCCTATTTGGATCTGATATGATATTATTTGGATCTGATATGATATTATTTGGTTCAAATTTTAAGTTTCAAGAGCTTTTAGTAAAGCTTGTAGCCGCTCTCATCAATTCTGGTGTGACAAATCAAGTACTGCAAGTCTCCTTCAAACTTGCTGCTAGGGATTTGATGTTAGTTTTCTCTTATGAGTTTGAGGATATTATATTTTGTGAATCATTGATTATTTATGAAGCTATACCATATTATGGAGCTCAATCATTCACTCTCCACATTCCCAGGGCTTTTCTACCTATTTATTTGATCACATGCTCATCTCCTCACAGAACTAGTAAAGAGGGAGACATTTTGCATTCGCCTAGACACTTGATCCTAACACTTGGGGATGATTTTACCTCACATGGTTCGATGTTCAAGGCTGAAATATATCAATTGCTTGGGTGTTCCTCACATGGTTCAAATTATCAAGCACTTTTTCTCTCTTATCAGTTGATTTCAGTTGCTCTGCATGGGTCCAGTTTTCATCTAGCAGCTCTCTATATTTCTGGTTCAGTTGAGCATATTCTTCTTCTTCCAAAGAGGAATATTCCTTCATACATAATCATTTTTTTTGGATTTAGAGGTTCACATGCATAGATTCAGGCTGCTGCTGCACAGAAGAACCAAAATACTGCTTTGTTGCTATGATAGTGTTGCAAATTGCAACAAAATATTTTGCAAGTTTTTAACTTGTATTTCCTAATTCTTGCTTATCTTGAGGGGGTTTTTTCCCACGAGGTTTTGCCCTATTTCCTCGTTTTATTAAGCAATATTTTTTTATCTTTTAGATTGTATATGGGTGACTTATGGCCTTGTTTCCAAGGCCCACAGTTGTCCAAGTTAGGATTCAGGGGGTGTGTTAGGATTTCTCCTTTGACCAAACTGTCTATTATATTCTTATCCTAACTTAGGAGTTTGATTTAATTATTTGGGTCCACTAGTACCATTGGGCCCACTTGGCCTAATGGGGCGATATGTACCAATTACTAGAGTGTGGGCAACACCTATAGAGACTAACTGCCATTGAATGCACTTGCATGCATTAGTTTAGGCGCCTCCTAGGCCAATCCCTACATTTTAGGAGCCATTGGGAGTCCCGGCACCAACCTCCTTCAGTCAGTTGGATTTGGAACTAGTTAAGCTTAGTTATTCTTCAGTTACTTTCAGTTAGTTCACTTTCAATTCAGTTATCAGTTATGCATGGTTGCATGTGGATAAGGCACCTTTTCTCACCTACCACTTCAGTTAGACTGAGTTATCTGATTATAACGGATTGTATGACTTAGTTAGACATATGGAGTTAACCACTTGGAATCTGATAGTGATTTAGAAGTATTTAGTTAGCCATGCAGTCAGATACAGTTGAATCCAGTTGGTAGATTCGAATTCATCCCTAATGATTCAAATTCTTTCCTATGTAACACTATAGTAATGCATGATTATGTAATGATGATAATATTGTAACTCTTTGAGCAATACTTGTTTGTTTCCTGTGAGATTTAATTTGTTTAGTTTGTATAATTAATTCCTATTCACTGCATCGATAATTCTGGACTCATTGCTTGATTATCTAAATGGCACAACAATTCTAACATTACTACCCTTTAAAACAATTTTACGAAATCAACCCTATCCATCATCCATTACACCAAGTTTTTACCCAACCTACCATTGCAATGACTACAGTCGTCGAAGTATTCCCTTTATCCACCTCATTGCCAATCTCAGTAGCAACATTTTTATCAGATACCTTACCTTTGTCGAGTACTCTGCCTTCGCTGACCATTGTCGTTGCCTTAACCACTGTGACCACATCACCCATGATGATTACAAGTCATCAACCCCCGCTACATTTATATTTACCCCAACCTCCTCAACGTCGAATTCCACTACCTTGATCTAGCCTCAAAAATTTCTAGCACCAGGAGGATCAACGAAGAAAAAGCAGAAGAATAAGATGAAGCAAGTTTCCACACTCACAATACCAGTCAAGACAACGACTAGTACTTTAGATGTTGAAGTATTCTTTGATCTAACTCGAGCCTCAAATCAATAGTTGGGGATATTTCATTAGAATTGTAAGTAATGAAAAATAGAAGGGATGATCGGATGACAAAAAGAAGATTAAAAGTCTTAAGGAGGAGAAGACATAAACATTAAAGCAATGCTCCAACTTAGTTCCCAAGTCATGTTGACAATTGAAGTACCAAAATCCAATAATCCGCTTGACTATATCTCTGTTCCACTAAATCATATTTTCATCACCTATGTTACTAGCTTAAAAATGTCATAAGACATAGAAAAATACATAAATTATATTATAAAAATAATAAGCGGGACCCTAATACGAAATGATGTTCACATTGCAAGGAAAAATTGTCATCTAGTCTCATAATGGTTTCCCTCATGTCTTCAATTTATTTAGTTTGGTTATGTATTAGTTTGGTTGTTCATCAAGAAGCAAAAAGGATTGTGGTAACACCTATTTCAAAAATTCAAGGTTGGAAAGGCTTTTCTCATACTTCAAATGTATTAATTTTATATGGTTTCTTGAAAAGAGGTTCATGACATAAATAATATTTCTTGAATTTTTTACAAAGCATGGATTGAAACCTACACTAGACCTAATGCTATGAAGATTTATCCTATGTTTCTACCAATAAACATATCAATACATGTTTCGATTTGTTCAACTTTATGGTAAATAAATGGTTTTTCATTGAGCTTGTATCATATGCATTATTATGTTCCCAACAAGGGGATATATATGAATCGCGGAGGGCGATTATTTGGAGTAATTTGTAGTTATTTTAAAAAAACATGGAATTTAGACTAAGGTTTAATTTGTTTTTATTTATTTAGTTTTTTAAATTTCTATTTTTAAAAATTATTATTGTTTTGGTGGAGATGATGTTGCGTTTGGTTCCTGTGCCCCAGGAACCGGTGGAATCGCTAATATCAACAATACTATAATTATCCGCACTACCTCCTTTAATATTGTTGTTGCTTGTGACAAAAGTTATTATTATTATTATTCCCTGCAAGCACGGAATATTGTAATATGTTGAGTTTTGATATTTGTGCCACATCATTTTTAAGATATGCTCATATACTGTGATTTAACATATTTTCCTATGTTTTTAGTCTACACCCTCTTATTGCAAAAACCACTTTTTATTTCTAGCACTTGATATGCTCTTCACAGACTGACATCGTGGATTGTGCAGGCTCTGCAGGAAACATGGCTGTAATTGAGGCCCTAAGGTGGGGCCCTACATGCGCTTCTTGGTGCCACTATTGCCCATGTCTTCATGGTTATAAAATGGATTATTGGATGAACTAATCCACCACCTAATTTCTTGCAGGATTCTTAGCTTGAACTTTCATGAGGTTTAGGCTTGGTTCACAAGAATGAAAAGCCCAACTATGTATCACCAACTATGTATCATTTGTGTGAAAAATCCAAACAAAATTGGAAATTGTATTAGAATGTTACCAAAATTGAAAATTGTATTAGAATGTTACCAATTGGAGGCATTCAGCCGTGATCGAGATCCTTCCTTTGAGGGAGACGGTTATCATAGACTTAAGCCATTAAAAACTTCTACATTCTGTAAATTTGTCTATTTGTTAGCTTTCAAGCTGCAATTATTGTTTAGGTTAGATCTTTATGTTTTTTTTTTCATGAGTTCTAGGAAGTTTACAGTTGTTTACTGCAACCTTCCCCAATAACAAACTTTCTATCAGAAAGCAAGCTTGCTTGCCGTGCAAAGGAAGCATGGAAGCTAAGAATTCCTTCAGCGTCTGGATGTATTCTCGTGTCTAATTTTATTGTGTTTTTGTTCTTATATAGAAATTTGAATAAGATATTCTTGCAAAAGCTTCGATCTCTTGCTAAGTACCAGGTTGTTTGAAACACTACAGGAAAAGTCATTCGTCGAGAATTCAGGTTCCAAGAACTCAAATGAAAGTTTCCAATTCCACACGCCCGTCGATTAAAAAAGGTACAACTTCATCGTAACTACCAACAATTGCAAGGTAACTACCACTGTGATCAAATTGCATCAAATTGCACTGAATGTGTTACTATTTTTTATCTTGCGCAAATACCTTTCTTGACACCATCATATCTCACTGTCTCAGGGAAATACACAAAATTTGCAACATTTTCTTGGGTTTTCACATCCCAAATTCTCACAAAGCATTTCGTACTCCTAGTTCCTAAAATGAGACCATTAGGATGGAAAGAAGTAAATTGGAGGAGGAGAGAGATCAGTTTTGTGATCTCTTCATGCCTTTGTCTCCACCATAGACCAGTCTTTATGTAGAAATAAAAGCATGGAATTAGAGGGAGACAGGTTTTGCATCTCATTATTCACCAATGGCTTCACCAGCAGCCACACCACAAGTTCAACGTAGCAAGAACTTCAACGTTATTCAACGAAAATATCCATGGGATTCACCAAACAATATATCTAGATCCCACTCAATAGTCCCAACAATTACCAGCTCATCCGCTAACTGAGAAAGCATTTATTTAGCAATTAAATCCTCTAATAGAAGCCCTCGCTTAATACTACATAACTACACCTCTCAAACACATACACAACCTTGAATATGAATGTTTAGTGTATTCGAACCTCCATATTTGAATTTTATATAATAGAAATACCTGGGAAAGTGTAACCACACCAATCATTGAATTGCATGGACATGGGCAGGAACGCAACAGTAAATTGTAGCAAGTGATTCCTAGTCAAGACTCACTACTGGGAGTCTAGGAGTAGTCTGTAAGAGTACAATTGTAATCGTGGCTCAATGAGGGGAGGCCGTGCGTCTCCATTAATTTATGGTTTATTGCTTTTATTTTGAATTTTCCTGGACCTAAATAAAACGTTGCTTCCATCAGGTTGTTGATTTTTGCCGCAAATGTTTTGTTGTGAACATAGAAACGTTATGCAGTTGTCACTTATTATCAATAATGAAAATAAGTAACAAATTTTAATGTTTCATTTACTCAAACTATACTTTATACTTCTTAGGTTCCTGCTAAAGTTTAAAGTTCTAATCGAAATTCTTCAACGCAGGGCTGTACTTGACAACAGAGAGAAACGATTCAACGTCATAATAGGAGACCTCAGAGATCCTACGGAAGAAGGGTCCTTGTTATCAATTGTACACAAAATATTTCTATAAGCTTGTTCTAAAGCCAAAGCTGAGCCACAAAGAGTGTTCGTTACTCAGGTATAACATCACAATAAAATCGATCAAATTATTATAGAAACTATTTCTTGACAGTCTTCTTTTGCTGCGTCACGCCGTACATCAATTAACAAATAAAGAATAAATTGATAATAATAAGGTAGGCTTGTAGCAGTACTGTAGTTCCAGGATTCTCACCGATAAATGCAGACGACATCAGTTAGAAGCTCGAGTTTCATAGACAGTTCTTTCATTAAGTTTAAAGTTCTTAAAAAAAGCAAGCTAGAGGAGGTTGGTTCTCTGGGTCTCGAACGAATGATTTTGCTCTTCAACTGGATATTAAACAGATTACTTAACTAAGGACGGGACCAGCTGAAGCGGATCACCACAACAGGTCTCAAACGGATTTCCTAGCCAAAACCAGCTCAAGCCACTCGAATAATATCGTACTCCCATCAATTGATAGGCTACTTGTGCATCTGTTGCCAGGAAAGAAAATAAATTCGTTTATCCTTCACTACGTCAACGCCTAAAATTCGTTTACCCTTCACTACGTCAACGCCTAATTGTAGTGGATGGACGAGAGCAAGCGGTTTACCGGGTCATTTTAACGGTGGAATCGATTTGATGTTTCGGGAAGAAAACAACATTACTTGCTGCTATATAAAATAAATGAACGAACGCTGACGACTCTATTCAATAGCAAAGTGCAAATCAGCGCGGCCCGACCAATGATGTCATAGAAGGTGAATTTGGTTCAAATTCAACATAGCTACTGCTAAGATAAATAAATTCAATATAAATATCTAGAAGTTTAAATGCTTTCATGAAACAGATTTCATCCAAATTTGGTAAGAATTGTTTTCTGCACTTTGCTCAGCATCGGCCATGACTGTTCTGATTAGCTAATTCTTATTTCAACTATAGATATCCCTCTGGATGGACTGCGACAGGCTGGACCCACCGGCGTCTTAACGCAAACAGAGGTATTCTCATCCATATACAACACGCTAAGACAGGTTTTCAAGTGTAAACTACCCAGGATCTCCTCTGTTTTTTTGTTTTTTTTTTTCATTTTTCTTGCGTATTAACCATACTTCATAGGGATTGATCAAATCAAATGAAACGTGTGATTGAACAGATGTGGTGCCATCTTACACTGTTCACATTTCATCTTTCGCCTACAGGTGGGGATGGGTTATGGTTTTGGCAGCTTCCGTATCCTAATTTTTCTTCCCATTTTAACTGAAACTTTGAAGTTACTAAGAGCTTTAAAATTATGTAAGGAAAAACGTTTAAAATTATATAACTAAAAACGTGTAGACATCGGATCATGCGCTTACAATTAATCCTGAAGATACATTTTAATTATCATGTCTAATTATGCCAATTCAAATGGTAAATTATGATAACGTCAGGTCATGTATGTAGAATTCGATTGATATAAATACCAATAGCAATTGGTAACAATAGCATGTCACCTTCAATCATAATGTCATCTCAAATTTTGTTGTGTTGCATTGATATCATAATTGATATATGATATTAAATTCATTGATGTTAAGATGCATCTATTGCTTTTGACCTAGACCTTTTATTAATGGTTTCCATGAGAATATTTGATCCTAGACTTTTTATTTTTGTTTAATAATATCGCGTAGATGAAAATACATTTACTGTGATGCAAAGTGAATGTGAAAATATAATGTATATATATGAAAATCATAATCATTATAATGTAAATGTTTAACTAGCATACCCCTAAAGTGGGGGAAATGAAACACCAAAGAGAACTTCCATATGTTTAAAAAATGATTGAAAGTTGTGTGTAGATAATATAAGTTTATGTGATGAAAGAAAGTCTAGGAAAATAAGTGAAAATAAGTTACATCAAACTTCTAAATCGCCACATAAGTAAAGATAAGTTTCCTCCAAAATGATTTTGTACATAAAGTTTTTAAACTTGAAAACATTCAGTGAATAAGTCAATATTTTCGCCTCGATCCTTTGAATGCCAATGGAATCTTACAAAGCAAAAAAGTCCAAAAATACAAGGGGCATAGTTATAGGAGTTTTCCAAGTTTTAGGTAGCTTTAGAGAACCTCGAGACCCGACCTGGACGTGGAGAGACTATACCTTTGAAATTGAAACTTGAACTATGTGAGACATCAAAATTTCTGCACATCATAATTTGCACAAGCGACACCATTTTTCTTGTTGACCATTCGAGTGGGTTCTCTTATAATCTCATGTATTGAAGATCATTGAATGGCCAAATAAGGTTGACAGGTGAAGAAAATATTTTGTTTCAAGTTTTTAATATCCCAAGTCAATCTTCGTATTGAATATCGATAGTATATAGTTAGGATGTCCATCAGTAGCTTGTTGCTTGGTTTTCATGATGTAATGGATGCAGAATCCAACCCCTTCCACGCTCATATTGTAGCTCAGGGGGCACACGTTTTGATAGACGTAACAATTCCATTGAATTTATTTTTACCTTTTCTCTTCACTACACATAAAGGCAAAGGCATGGTGCCCTTCTCTCCTTGTAGATCTCAAAACCATCACAATGGAATGTGGAGGCCCTTCGAGTCGTAAGCTTTGATATATGAAACTGAAAATTACAATCCAATGAACACAAAGTCATTTTCTCATTGTTACATTTCTTTGCAAAATAACTAATATAAATATGATCGCTCATTAGACTCCCATAAACCTTTCTTCAACCTTCAGATTCACATAAGTTCTTCTTTCTTTTTCAAGTTTTGCAACTTTGGCTAGCTCCATTAGTAGAGCTCATTGTCTGATAAAACCTTTTTAAGAAACATGGTGGTTGCCTGGCTTGTTGATTTTTTAAATCCCAACCAACCTTCAAATCACCCATGTTTTTTCCAATGCAATCTCTTTCTGGCTCACGGAGTTTGGGTTTTCAAATCTACAAACCGAGTGGTTTGGTGGATCTACACAGCTGTGTCTCAGATGATATACATGACCGCCGAGCGTCCCATGGAAACTGTGGAAGTAGACGGTTGGAACGATACAAATATGTATGACGAACTATGAAAGTTGGCTAAGAGATGTTGCCGAGAGTTCTTTTCCCATTGACTTTGGAATTGGATAGAAATCATCATTATTGATGATTTATTGCAGCAATCCTCTGTAAGTATTGATGATTGGATACATAATTAGCATGTGGGGAAATAGAATGCTGCTTGTTGATTATCATGAAGACGATGCATTTGACGGTATTCAAATGAGGAGCTTGCAACTTGTTGATACTGAATCTTCTCTCTTGAAACACAGTATAATGACAATGAAGTCCCCGAATCTCATATGGATTTGCTTGAACAAACATGCCAACTCTTCTCTACCTTCTTGGATTCTAATGAAGAATTTAAGGCTTCTACAAGTGTCGGGGAGCGCAACAGAAATATTCTGGAAAGATGAATCACAGGTAAATAGAGATTCGTTATTCACATGTAAACATAATTTCGTTGTGTTAAAGTTTGTATGTTTGCTTCGTATTAAAATCGCCATATGTAAATATCTAGCTTATGGTACATGTAAACATTTTATAGGCATCTTGGAAGCAATACAAAAAGAAATTTCCCGTATCATGGTTGTCAAACCGGAATTCGAATGGGATGGAAAAGCCTAAGTATTTTCATACAAGGATCTATAGAGCATGCATTACCTACACGCATCAATCTGTGAATCGATGAGACTTTATAAGCCGGCCCACTTAGAATCCAAGCACACTCTCCACAACGAAGTTCTTCATGGAAGGACTATCGTGCGTACAGGCACTCGAGTGACTTACCACCCATACACCATGGGTCGTAGGGATGTCATCGTGGGTACCGACTGCCTCAAATTCAAACCAGAAATATGACTGAACAAGGATGGGCATTTTATCCCACATAATCCCTTCAAATTTGTAGTCTTCCAAGGCGGCGCGCAGGTCTGTCTGGGAAAAGATATGGCGTCTATTCAGATGAAATATGCTGCGGCAACTATGGTTTCTATGTTCAGATTGCATCGCTTGGTTGAATATTTGACTATGGGAAATCCAAAGTTCATTCACAGCTTGACTACGTGCATGAAGGGTGGTTTTCCCGTTTTACTTGAAAATAAGAAGATTGATTGGTAGCCCTAGTACACCATCATAAATTCGTTCGATTCAGTATTTTTCACTTATAAAAATACATTTATAAAATAAAGGAGATACAAATACCATCAATTATACTTTAAGCTTTTAACTCTCATTTCTTATTATCCTTGAAAAAATTAAAATATAAATCCCTTGTCTTTTTCTTGAAACAAAATTTCAATTAGGTTCTGAAAAAATTAAAATATAAATCTTGTGCCTTCTTCTTGAAACAAAATTTCAATTATGCAAGAACCCACAGATTTAATAAAATAATAAAAACAAGCTATGTTTGCTTAAATAATTTTGATTTGTAATTATAAAAAACAAGTTCTCTATGCAAAAGAAATATTAATTTAGCATGGATTTATATTGGGGAGCCTCATGAGATGCGGCCATAAGTAAAGGACCCACCAAGCACAACTACGCCACCATCATCATCAGTCCTGCCCTGATAGCCATTGTTGTAGTTTTAGAATTTTTTTGATAAATAATTTTAAAAGCATGAAGTACTTCTATGAACCACTTATGGTAGCTAGTATTTCCAAGATTAACTTTAGCCAACATCATTTCTATCTCCACTGGTGATTGAGTGCAACTACCGGGTCCTCCCCTTACAAGAGCCAAGAGGTGGAAATGCCCCAGACATTGGCACCTTCTATTGCAAGAAGAAGGAAGTTGGCAAAAGAACAAAGTAGATGTGCATGCAAATGCATTTGAAAAAGTCAAATCTAGAACATTTTAAACAAGTAAATAAATGGAATTATCATAAGAAATTAGATCTAGGACATAAATAGCTTTTGCTATAAAATTCACTTTTCCTGGTTGTATAATCAAAGAAAAGGTAATGCTCAATTTTTGAGGATGCAATGAAGTGTAAACAAGGCTCTTGTGTACACATCCAATACCAATTTGCTTCCTCCACTACACACACACGACTAGTCAAAATGTGTAATGACAACGCGAATCTATATTGGACTGGCTGATATCTCTCTTTAGAAAACCTTGATCGAAACTTGCACCTTTTCATAATTTCAAAAAGAAGGGTAAGCTATATCAATATGTGTGTGATTAATAGTAGAATAGGATCTCGATTATGCAGTATAATCAAAGTTTCCATACTGTGTGTACTAAAAAGCACATACATTAGTAATAAGTAATAAGCATTCAATATTAGCCTAAAACCTTGAGCATAAATATTAAATCATCTGCAACCAAAAATATTTTTGAACAATTAATATAGCAAGCCAGCCAAAGAACCGACGAGAACAACAAACATGGGTGATCAAGCATGGCCTTGATGTGTGCGATACTTCACCAAAGGAAGAGCAACCTACTGAGTGTTTTACCATAACTGATAATTTGTGTTGATATTCACATGCAAATGCATTGCAAACAACCACATCAATAGGCCTCCATTTAAACAATAACACATTTCTAACCTTGGTG
>LPNX011213903.1:480663-511592 GCA_001517045.1 Pseudotsuga menziesii | reverse complement strand
CTCGTTGGATGTGGAATTTGATTCTGCATCCAACGAGTACCCACACTGCATACTTTTGATGGACCCCGCTACCCCAAAAACAAGAAATACCTGAAAAAATGTTATTTTAACTATTATTTTATTATTTTCCTTAGGAGGCCCATTTTAGACTTCAAAATTCCTCTAATGATTGCGTTGCTTTAGCCATGCAACTTTTGTTATGGTGGTTTTCGTTTAAAAATTCAATCTCGAGTTAAGTTGATTAATTAACTTGTTTCATGTTTGTTTAGAGAACAAACTCGTTTCACTTCCTTTGTTTTGACTAGACGACTAATGCACAAGTGACACATGTCCAAATTGTTTCAAACCTATCATGGTTTACCCAAAAGTCACATATAACTTGTTTGGGGTAGATCGTGTTACTTTGGAAAAATATAAGAATAAGCACCCTCGGACACGAATCAATCCCAACGCTAACAATTACAGATAGCACACGCCGCCACGTAGAGCTAGCATGCACTTCATAATTGTGTCAATTGATATTGAGTCATCCATTATTCTTAGTGACGAGACACATAAAGTATCGCTGCCTCATCATATCATATCACCATAGGTTGAAGAAATGATCGATCTCCCATGAAAACACAAAGATCTACTCCATGAAGCAAAGGTCAGTACTGCCCACATAGTTGTATATTACCGCATCCTGGTTGGGATTGATAGGACACTTTCTTTTTTTATCCATCGAATGATAAGACGTTTTCTTTGCTTGACCTCCGATAGCACCCTCCTAGAGAGGGATGGAGTGCTACATCATTCTAGTGTCAAAGCCATGCAGGTCTTTGTAAGACCATCTGAAAACATTTCTGAATTCTATTTAATGGGCACTGAAACCTTTTCTTTTTTATTTAAATGGACATGAAAATGGGTTGTATTGCTAGTTTAACCCTAAGATACCATTGTGTTCCATCAAGACCATGTCGAGAGTATTATAACAAAGTTTTAAAGAGATAAGTACGTGCATTCACTTAATATCACTCATACATATATAGACACCTATTGTATTAGGTGCCACTACATCAATGCTGAATGGTCTTTCAAATGCAAAAGCAAAACCATTGAAAAATCCACATTACTTCATACCAACACAAAAATACCAATTATATCATGAAGAGTATGGAATTTCAATTAGAATGGTCAGAAAAAAAATGGAAAATCTTCCAAAAAAAAAAAAGAAATCTCAAAAATATTCTTGATATTCTTTTAAGAAACAAATAATATCAATGATATATGAAACAATTAATATTGGTGGCATCATGCACATAGAAAAATTCAATGCTAGTTGCGTTTTAGATGTTTAATCTTCCATGTGTTGTTTTTCTTTCTTATATTTTGAAAACCATAGTATTCAAACAAGCACAAAATAACTTCTGCCAAATCTCTGTTGTCTCTACAATTTGGAAAGTAATGGGTTAGGTTAGAGTTGCTTTCTAATCCGGGGCTTCTATAATAAAAAACATAAAAGAAGAAATCCATAACATTTGGCAGTCCCTTGGCTAGGTATCTGTGATTCAATATCTCTTCAATTTTGAAGTTTAGAATGTGTTGGTTTTAAGTTAATCAACTCAAAAACTCATGAAAATTGTACCCATGGAGTCTATTTTCCTAATGGGTAGGCTATTCCATCATTTTGCAGAGCTTAGCACACCATGAATACGCTTGCTTTGAGGTGATTTGCAGGTTTTTTTGGGCCTAATGGTTAAGAGTATGTGTTTAAATCACTGGGCAAAGAAGGGTCCCTTATCACACAAACAACAAACAAAGGAGTCTCATACACCAATTAGTGTCTCGCTTAGGGGTGACTTT
Source organism: Pseudotsuga menziesii (assembly GCA_001517045.1). Classification (NCBI taxonomy): domain Eukaryota; kingdom Viridiplantae; phylum Streptophyta; class Pinopsida; order Pinales; family Pinaceae; genus Pseudotsuga; species Pseudotsuga menziesii. Next base: position 509,747 of record LPNX011213903.1, on the reverse strand, counting down.
AAAAATATATTATTATTATTATAATAAACAACCAAAAAAAATCCATTGAGTAGTCCCAGGGGTAGGAGTTTGTATTCGATTTTGAAGTTTAAAATGTGTTGGTTTTACGTTAACCAGCTCAAATAATTGTGAAAATTGTAACCATGGAGTCTATTTTCCCAATGGGTAGGCTATTCCATCATTTTGCAGAGCTTAGAACACCATGAATACACTGGAGCTATTTTTTTAATGGGTAGGCTATTCCATCATTTTGCAGAGATTAGCACACCATGAATATGCTTTCTCTGGTTTGATTTGCAGTTTTCTCATCAATATCAATTTTGTGTAGTTAGATCAATTCAAGTAGGCGATTTCATCATTTTGCAGAGCTAAGCACACTATGAATACGCTTTATCTGAGGCAATTTGCAGTTTTCTCATCAATGTTTGCACTTTCACCTGCTAGAGATCATTACTACAACAACAACACACGTTCTATAGGGGATTACATGTATAGAGATCATTATGACAACAACAGCAGGCGTTCTATGAGGTATTACAGGTATGCAAGTTTGACAAGAGTAAGAAGACATTCTATGGGGATTACAGGCATGCAGGTTTGACAAGAGTAAGAAGGAGAGTCTGATTCCTTCACTTATTAGATTTGAGAACAAGATCATCAACCAGATTTCAATCCATGGCAAGTTCATTGTTCGTGAAGAGATCGTTCTCTGTATTTACATCCAGCACCAGCCCTTACCTTAAGCCCCCTTACCTTGTGCCCCCTTACCTTGTGCCTGTCACTGTCAGTTTGTAGCCATACGAAACAACCCTGCACATAGGTCCCCGGTCACCTCCACGAAAGACACTGACTTACAGCTCGCATAGCATAGTTTCAGGTGGGGCGAACAATAACAAAAAGAGCGAAAGCGGATGCTAAATAAAGATGAGCGGAGAAAGAAAGAGCGGAGCAAACAAAAGGAGCCATCCCATTTCATCTGTTGCTAATGGATTGATTGCGCCACTCACTGATTCATTCCGCTCTCAAACGCACTTAACTTATAAATACGAGAACACTACCTACATCCTAACTGCTGCTTTTTCTAATTCTGAGCCTCTTACTTAATCTGCAGGTGGAAGCTATGGGTAACTGGAAACATAACTACTATCCATGACTCTAGTGGTGGAACTGCTCGCTAGGCGCTGCTTTCTTGGTCCTTGTTTATGGTGAATCGAATGCAATCTATGCCTGCGGGTGGCCCTTTATCAATAGACCGCAAAACATCCAGCATGCTCATGATATTATTGACACACAGAGTTTGTGGACACGGGGAGGTTCCTCACAAGTCGTTGATGATGAAAGTGGACACTGGGAGGCTCCTCACAGGCCGTTGACAAACGACGAAAACCTGTTGAGAAACAACCCCTTAAATAACACCTTCCCTGTAATTAAACTAATTTGTTTGGCTTAGAGTTGCAAATAACTCTTGCTTTGTTTTTTTCACCTTTAATTTGATTTAATGATTTGAATTTTTTGTTTGTTTATTTTTTCATCATTATTTGATGATTTGAATTAGATTGAGACAATATTGAGATATAAAAATATTTTATTAAAAATATATAAATGACGAAAAATATAAGAATATGCATATTCATTCAAATGACTAAAATGGTAATAGCTGTGATGGTTACACTTGTTTTAAAAAAATTCTCATAAAAATAAGATAGAAGATAAAACCACAATTGATAATGATTTCAACAAAACTCTAAAATGCAAAAACCCTAATTCTAACATGATTAGAGTTGATAGAAGATAAAACCACAATTGAAAATGATTTCAACAAAACTCTAAAATGCAAAAACCCTAATTCTAACATGATTAGAGTTGAGCAAGAATGTTAGGATATATGAATTTGATATGTCGAGCCTTATTACATGAATTTGATATGTCTAAAAAAGGAGAACCTTATTACGACCATAACTACTTTATGTTTAATGCTCCATTTTCGTTCTTATTTAGATTGTTTTAAAGAACAATATCAAACTTATTAGGTACTTGGCTTTTAAAGTATAACTATAAAAAAACATGATTAGAGTTGAGCAAACTTAGTTACGTACTTGGCCTTTGACGTATATTTATTCATTTGAAAAAATTATTGGAAAATTATGACTAAAAAATCATTAGTATCAATATTATATTTAAAATAACCCTTGATATAGGCTTCGATCATTCCAAATCTTCTTACAAAGAAAGAAAAAATGACAGTTTAAAAAATTGAAATTATGAAGAAGTAAGAAAAGAAAAGGTGTACAATAAACATCTTTTATGTAAAAAATAAAATATATAATCTTATTTTTAGCACTTATTGAAAAGGAATTATGGAAAATTAAAAGATGCATAAAGTTGTATTAATATTAAATAAAAAATAATTATAATTGTAAATATGAATATTTTTAATGGATATAATGTTATTATTATTAATAAAAAATAATTATAATTGTAAATATAAATATTTTTAATAGATATAATGTTATTAAAGAGAATGTAGTGGAAGTCCATCAGTGGAATTTCAACATAATTGATAAGAAATGATAAATGAAATTGTAGTTAAATCTTATGAAGGTAAACAAGTTAGGGGTCATGTTTGGTTTTTTTTAATGGTTTATTAGGTTATTCATTATTTGAAATCATCAAAGAAATTATAGGCATTGTTCTCAGATAGGATAATATAATAAAACATGCTTTTACACCATGGAATGATATGGTGGTAATGGAAAATATTGTTTGTAGAAAAATATTAGTATTAATGATTTTTAAAGTTGTATTTCCACATATTCTCTTTGTACATGAAAGGAGATAAAATGTTAAAATATAAGTAAAGAATAAAGCAAATAATCAAAGGGGACCTACGATTTTTTGGTGGAGAAACTTTCATGGCTGCGTCCACATTGTCAAGCCTGTCGATGATGATTTTGAGGTTGTTAAAGGAAACTCATGTATATACAGAAGAGACGACACAATTGGTATATGACCACATAAAGGCTTGCCATAAATCAAACCCTTTTCTTCCACATAAATAGAGTAGTTATTGTACACAAACTTCTCTTTGTTTTAAGTTTTAATTCAATCGGGAATTTTTTTATATTTAAAAGCTCGCTAAAGCCAAGCCCATGGGGAATCACTATGTTTTCGGCATTTATATATTACATAAGATCTTTATAAGTTTATGGAAAGGACGTCAGTTGCTTTTATCTTTTGTTTTCAATTTATAAAGCATTATCATTTAATAATGTCAATGGCTTGCAAGTTTTCACAAAAAAACTAAAAGCAAAAGCAAGTTGTGTATATTAAGATTAGATTTTTATGTTACAAAGTTTTACAACGATGGTGATTTCATTTCTATGAATTTCGTGCTATTTGATGATGTAATTTCTTTTTTCTTTTTTATTATCATGGATTATAATATCTCCACATAATTGTACAAGCGGGTCAACCTCACAACATTTGGCACTACGAACAAAAAAAAATATCATCTCTGTTTTTATTATAGTTATAATGTTTAATATAATATAATGTTTAGGTTTAGATCATTTATAATTCATATATATTATATGCTTTACAATCCTAAAAGCACGGAATATGCAACATTGCTACTACCTTTGTTAAATATAGTAATTAGTCACTGTCAATAAAATTATAATTGTTGGTGTTTGCCTATGCAGATTCACGAGTATGTCCTTCCCATGTTCTCCAATTCAATCTGGGAGAGGCTTTCATCGCCAACATGGTTCCACCCTACCTACTAGAAGGTTAATTAATTAATCTACTTTTATACATACTCTCTCTAGATAAATAGAATTCTCATTGTGTCTTCCCAGAATGAATATCTAGGGACGAGTGCTGCAGTGGAATATGCCGTTCTGCATTTCAAGGTAATTATTGTAATGACACCATTTATATTGGAATCAATCATGAAAATGAAATGAAATCATTGAATGGTTATCAGGTAGAGAATATAATAGTGATCAATTCGTTGAATGGTTATCAGGTAGAGAATATAATATTAATGGGGCATAACTGTTGCGGAAGAATGGTTATCATGTAGAGAATATAATAGTAATGGGGCTTTTAATGGTCTGAAAACATTTACTTATCCAGGAGGCAAGGTTATGAGGGTTGGTTTAGCTCAGCGAAAGTTTAATTATGTTGAAATGCTCTTGTTTGGCCACCAAGACTGGCAAGGAGATGCCACTGAAGGAGTACAAATAGACTAGAATGGTATTTTACAAGGTGTGGATATACACTGGAAAGGAAGTGGTTCTGACAAAGAAAGGGAATGAGAAAGGGATGATGTTTCACAACATGCAAGTGAGGAGTGACAAGGAGGTCCTTCACACAACATTGATTAGTTGGAGTATCGAATTCATGCCCAAATGATGTAACTTAGAGAAAGTCATAGCCTAAATATCACGCCTGGGATTTGCACGGAGATTTGAAATTTCATCCCGATGGAAGATCTGAAATGTCATCCTGGGCAGGAATCATTGTAAAATAAAATATATCTTGTTAATTCCTTTGTCAACTGTGTTTGGACTGGGTTGAACAATTACATTAGTGAATCCTATCTCATTTGAAACCCATGAGCATAATAGTTACAACTTGATTCTGATATTTCAAAGTGCCACCTTGGGAGACTGCCTTCCATGCACGAATTGGGAAGGTTGTCGAACCACGTTGAGGAAAAATAATAGTCTGGCTTTGTAAATTCAAGGGACTTCTACTTTTAGTTATCATAATAGTCTGGCTTGAGTAGAAACTTTTATTTGTCAATCGATTTTCTTATATAAGGAGAAAAGCCCAGCCACAAGTAAATCATTGAATTCTATGGCTTTGAGACCGAAACTCATTTCAATTCTGTAAGGTTTCTCAAGGTGCAAGAGAAATATAATCCCTACGTTTGATGTTTAATGAGGATGTGTGTTAATTTAAAATTGAGTAAAATTCTTATAAATATAGTTGCACTAAAACACAGAACACAGAATTTAAATCGATATCTGAAAGTTCTAACTTATTCTGGTTAGATTTGTGTTTTGAACTGGATGAAATATAGTGCCAATTTATTTGATCTCAGTGGTCAGCGGAGTACCTCAAAGAATGACATAATACTGCAATGTTCAAAGTTATTATTATGTCACATGTTTACCTACATAGAATATGATCATGTCACTAAATTTAAAGTCGTAACTCCACTAGCAACATAAAGGATAATTTTTTATTCATACAAATTTACGCCACTAATTCACATGACACAAGGCTCATGAGAATAATTCACGTAGTATAAGGTTATAAAAACAAATTCATTGTTTAAGGGGACGCTTCTTTTCATTGGCTCTTGTAGAGATCAGATGGTTCGACTTGTCAAAGACAAACTTCATAGATCTTTGAAGGTTGCCCTTCATGCTTGGATTTTACGTAAGCTTTACCCATTAGACTTAGGCAAATATGGTTTTATTATCAATACCATGAAACTGTGCATTATTTCTATGGAAAAAAATAATAAATTTAAAATTTAAATAATATATTTATCTTCTTCTAATCATAACATTATACTTGAACCATTTCACAAGAATGTAAACTATCTATCTATATAATATAAATATGATTAATTGTCACGATCGCTTTCTTTCAATATGTAGTACAAACTTGTGGAGTAGAGGAAATATATTATAGTAAGAATGACCAAAGGCTTTCATTAGATGTCAATCGCCATGACAACCCTAGCTCCATATGTGGGGACTGGTTGTTTTTCAAAATAGACTAAAGTATGAGGAGTAGAGGAAATATATTATAGGAAGAATGACCAAAGGCTTTCGTTGGATGTCAATCACCATAACAACCCTAGCTCCATATGTGGGGATTGGCTGTTTTTCAAAATGGACTAAAGTACAAAGCGAAAATAATGGGGGTAACGAATGGGAAAAAACTTTTTTTGCAATAAACGTATGTCAAATGACGAGGCGGTTGTCAACTTTCATTTCCTCACAAAATTTGATTGAGAGGTAGAGCGGTTGGATGCGTTCTTGTGGGATTGATATGTATGTACAAAGTTATTTCATAAGTTTATGCATATTATGAATAAAGTTGTATTAATTTGTTTCGGTTAGAACATGGGTAAAGATAGTGTTAATTTGAATTAAATTATAAAATTTTATATTATTGTTAATTTGAATTAAATTATAGTTTTAAATTTTATTGTTGTTATTAATTTAATAAAAAAAATTGTAAAAAAATTAAAAATACGTTCTTTTAATTTGAAAAATAAATAGTATAAAGGTTGCTTTTAAAATATATATATATATCTTAAAAAATTTCTAATAAAATCAAACTTTGTCATTTTAGTGATGTGGTTGACCTTTTACTAGCAAATCCGCATAAATATTTAAATATTTAGCCGATATAATGTTCATAGTTATCATCCTCCAAATTCAATGAAAGATGAATATATGATACACAAGCTTATTATGTCTCTGACAAGGAGATATATATAAATCACTTACCACCTATTAATTTGCTCATAGACGTCATAAAATTTTCATTTGTCTATAGTTTTGGATGGTCTGTGTATAGTTTAGAAAAATTATTTATATGATTTTTTTAAATAATGCAAATTTGTTATGTTTTGATTGGGTTGAGTTGATGACATCTGTCTCAGGAATGCCTTCCCACTTTGACGGCGGAGCATGCGTCATCCATTTAAACCTTGTATGGTGGCCCACTCACGTCATGTTTCTGCAGCTTCTCTTACAAGACTAGATGGGTTTGCGGTTTTGTAACTTGGCAAGTGTGTTATGCATTTTAGTATGCAAGAAACACTTAATGAACATGGTTTTTTATAGGTTGATGTTGACGGGAGTATAGACATCTTGCTACATGCCCATAATTCAAACAGCTGGTGCAGATTCCAAAGTTATGACTTACATAAGTTTGTAAGCAAAACAAAGATAACATAGAAAAACAATTAATTCATTAATTTATTCTCAAGCATTCAATTTTGAAATCCGACATATTCGTTGTCATCAATAATGATTTTTCTCTGCCACGCACCAGCAAATCTCCAACAACCCTAGGATAAATCGGCCCTTTCTGGAACTAGATTCTTCTACGACCATCTATCAACTATGTGGATCTTCGGTGCAGGAATAATCTACACTCCATATCCATGCATACAAGTATCGTTTGCAATTCGAGAGTGGTCTCGTTTGAAGAATGTAACTGCTCTCTTATGAAGACTGCAATTTTCCTCCAAAGATCATTGTGAGGAGTTGTGTGGAGTAAGTTTACAATTGTTTAAGCTATGTTAATGTTGATGTGAAGATCCATTGATGGTATCTCCATTATTAGAGTTGTGACCACACTAAGGAGCAACGACTCCATTTTTTTGAAGCCGCTGCAACCTCCTCGAAACCCACAACTCCACTTTCTTGAACTTGCTGTGTTCATGTGAATAGTCGATGGTGCGTACTAACTATTGTTGCGAGTTTGAGATCTTATTCAACCGACATTTTTTTATCTATGCGTTAATGTGAACGATTCATTGGAGCTTTAACCTTTCTCCCAAAGTGTGTGGGCTCATTTACAAGTGGATGGGATTTATTGAGAGTTATTGTCGAAATAATTGTATATATTCTTGCCTTGGTTCCTGTGATGTCAATTCCCTCAATATATCTCCTCACGTTTAATTGAACTCATGCCATTTGATGTGGCTTTTTTCCAAACTACCACTTGACTATAAGGACACGAAATCCAATTTAGGGTTTCCTATGAGGATTTCACCTTCAATGGCATTGAATGATGAGGCATGGAAATTCAACACATGTCAAGGAAAATGGAAAACAAGATTTCTGTGATCTATTTTTGTCTTTGGAGCTGCGTGAGGACGCAATCCTTAGTCACCACTGATACTGGAAAGCAACTAGCCTTTGCTACATAACGTAGGGAAATGTGTTGCTCCATGGAGTGCAATAGTTGTTGCAACCATGAAGAAACCACAGTAGATATATCATGGAATAATGGAGATATCGATTTAAAGATTGACTAGTGATTGTGTTGGTATTTTTTTTAAAATTTTTGTTGCATATCAATTCTTATGAAATTTGTACATTATGGCGTTAATATTTGCATTGAAGTATGGAGAGTGGTGTATTCAATGAATAGTGGAGACTGGAGGCTATGTTGACATATTTCATGGAGTTGGTGCTTAAAATAATTTCTATGTTGATGCCGGGTGCATGAGACGGCCCATTGAGCTGTGAGTTCATTAATTTTGGAGCTGATTGCAAGTTTGATCATCCTTTTGGGTTTTGACTAGTTGTATTCCAAACTAGAAGAGGAAAAGGTTCCCTCAGTTTCCACAGTGAGTCCCCAACGGAGAGGTTAAGCGAGCCTAAATAACCTTATTATATGAAAAGAGAGAGTGAAGTGATTGATGGCTACCATGCATTTGTCCGACTGCAATCGCTTCTTAAGCAGCAACACCTTGTGGATATAGTTCGGCGGTGATGACCAGCAATATGCTTGTTGTTTGGAAATCCTATTTGATAACTATGCACTTCATTATGTGTGAAAGACTATGGATATCGACTACTACATGAAGATGCAACATCCATTACTGATTGTCGTGTTTTTGCGGTAACCACTCTTTTGTGAGGTGCTTCTTTCGATGGCTGCTAATGTATCAATGGAAGATTGATTGTTCGTGTTGCAACATGAGTCTGGTATAGTAAAAGAGTGAGGTTACTTTATTGCATTGAACATTGAAGTTCACCCTTTGCATCTGGAGCATGCGGTGAAGATTGAATATGGTGTGTTATCCTTCAAGTGAAAAGGTAATAGGTTCACATTCCTGTGGGCTCTCTTCTGATGGGTGACCGGGTTCAATGATCTCTATGTTCACATTTCCATCGACGGGGTGTTTTGTGTGAAGCCTATCAATCCATGAAGAGCATCATATGGTGTTGAGAATATCACATACAAGCTTGCACATACAACGGTGCATAGTGAACTGAAGACCGATGTGTTTGACATGGAAACCATAATTCTATAAGTTATTGTTGTGCCTCTATCTAATTTCCCTGAAGACCATTTTCGGTGGTGTTGAATTTTATGGAGTTGGCTCGTACTTTGATGCCTATCATTTTTGTGTAACCAAGAAGTTTGTGTGATGTCATTTATTATGGATATCATATCGGGTTGTGACCTCTCTCCTGTTGAAGATTAAATACAAGAACCGGAAGATGGTGGAACACACAATGGGCATATTGATTTCCTTCTCATTATTAGACTCAATCAAGAAGAAGAGTCATTGATCAATGCTTTCAACACCCAAGCTTCCCTCAGCAGAGGTCGAGGCAGAGGATGAAGAGGTAGAGGAGGAAGAGGCTGAGGGCCTGAGGAGGAAGAGGCTGAGGGCCTCCTCATACAAAGGACAAAACCAATTATGAACATTCAGATCACTGAGAGCACTCTCACAATTCTCAAGGTTGGAGGGGAAGAGGCAAGAGATGGACCAATAAGTACAATAATCAATGTAACTACTGCAATAAGTATGGTCACTATGAGCGAGAATGCAGAAAGAAGCAAGCAGACCAGAACAATGATAGAGCCAATGTCTCTAAAGAAAAGAAAGCTCGTCAGAGGTTATGTTCCTTGGTTGGAAGAGACTATATGGTGAAATAATATGTGTGAATCCTTAGTGCGATGATCATGGAAACTATCTCTCTGATCAACGTGAAGACGATTCATTCGTTTTTGGCAAAATGTTGTTGGTTTTGACAATTACCTTCGAGAAGAATTTTCTCAAATGGAAGATGGAGAAGCTTTTAACGAGTTGGATTGGAGAATATCCTGGACTAAAATAGTTGAGGTTGAATGCCAACATTGTGGCTATCGTTGTGGAATTATGAAGAGATGTTACATTCCTCTCCATGGTTCACATTAACTTTGAGAAAATTCCAATAAAACAAAGACTTTAAGTGGTAGAGGGGCTCCGCTCATTTAATGCTACTGGTCCTCAGACTGCGAAATCATTATTTCCAAGGTGAGGATGAATAAATGCAAATAAAACATAAGCTAGAAATGGACAAGTGGATCGAGGATTATCGAGATGTTAAAATCTAAATATTGAAATTATATTTTTTTGTATTTTTTATATTTTTAAGTAATGTGGAACATACTCATTTTTAAACCTTAATTATTTTTAAGATTATATTATTAATGTTTTAAGTGGTCAAATACAAGAAGTTGTCTTCTTGTTGTTCTTGCAATAGTAGGTGGCAATGTCGGGGACATTTCCACCTAGTGGCTCTTGTATATATATATATATATATATATATATGAAATGTTAACCATTTGAAGCATTGGAAAATTGAGTTGTCTAGCTAGGAGACGTTTTTCTCTCTATTTTCAGCTGGTTTTTACCCACTATGAATCTTCAGGGAATTTTCAAAACTTGCAAAACATTGCTAGATGTTACAAAGTGTGGGTGCTTGGGTGTTTTTGGGTCACGTGATTTCATTTCTGCACTTAAAATCATCTAGCAAACAACAAAAATTACAAGATTTTATGACTTAATTCATTGGATTTCGACTAATAAAAAGCTGAAAAGTCAAAATCGTCCCCTAGTTATACAGCTCCTTGAAAAATTGGTAGCATGGGTATGATGGTGGCCATAAATGTTTCTTTTTGCATCATATCCCAGAGATATGTGATGATCGTGCTTATTTAATGACACTACAAGTCACCATACGTGGCAAAATTCTTAGTTTTGTATTGACCATACATTGCTCCATACTCAACAAATTTCTGTGATTTGATTGGTTGATAGTTATTATCCCTGCCGCAGGCAGGAATATAACGCAATCGATAAAGCGGTTGACTATGTATTAACAACGTTTTTGAACATTATAAACATAAATTTTTATTTTTATAATTATAATTATCTTGTGTCTGATTGGCTCATAGAGTAAGAGTCTTATTATGTAATCATTCCATCATTTATTATTTTAATAAAAACAGTTTTATCATTTAAGTTAATAGCATTAATACAAAGTGATGAAATAATTTTAAAATAATATTTCTTGATAAATGAACGCTCCAAAACATTGCCATGTGTCTACCCACATTAAGTTGGGTAACATTACTTGTAATTGTTGTGCTATAATGGAAGTTAATGCTTTTGTTATTATTCCTGGTTTAAATGGTTGACTCTATATTAATAATCTTTTGATAAAAACTTTATTTATAATATTTTATTGTAAACATTATAAATATTAATTTTTATTTTTATAAATGTGATATATTTATAATTATCTTTTATATTAAACATTATAAATATTAATTTTTATTTTTATAACTGTGATATATTTATAATTATCTCTCAGTTGATGAGTCGAAATCTTATTTTGTAATTATTACAATACACTACAAACGATTTAATTTCAATTTCATTACGAAATTTAAGTGGATCATTTATTTATTTCTAAATGATGATAGGAAAGACCGATGTGAATGGGATCATTTAATAGATATAATTGCATTTGAAATCGGTACGAGTTAATCCTCTGCCCAACACTGAACTCTTATATGCAGCCGCAAAAGTAATAAAATGAGTCAGCGGGAATCAAACTCCTAAAGTTTAGGTGACTTTGTTTGGGAAATGGAGTGTATATCTAATTTATTTAATCTCCTAATTTTTAGACCATTTGCATCTTTTCATGTAAGTTTGGCCGGAATCCGACAACACGATTTGTTGTTGAAAATGAGATTTCCATTGTTAAAATTGCAATTGTTATTGCAGAAATGGATTCAGGACCCTCAATTACCCTTGGGGCACCCAGTGTATGCAATTCCAATAATTGAAAACTACTATTTCAACAATTTCCGCCGGATTTTAGGTGCAAATGGTCTAGAGATTAGCTTATTCCGTGAGGATGCCAATCAACAAATGCTTTTCAAATGGATTGGTCTCAATTTTGAGAAGATTGTGATCTTGCGGGGCCAAATTGGAGGCCTCCGCCATATTTAAACGTAACCCTTGGCCAATGCCCTTTGACCTATTTTTGGCTGCTCGATGTACACCCTTAACCGATAAATGATTTAGTTTTAAATTTTGAGCACTTGATCTTCCCACTTATGATTTCTGCAGGCAAATTTTATCAAAGCAACTACAACAAGAAGCATGTTGCATGTTATATTATTAAAAAATATGGGTGATCCATATTATAGTATTTAATAACTCGTATCATAAAAACCGTGTGAAAAAAAAATTGCATAGAACACTTAATTAGCTAGATCAATACATGCCATTATAATACATGATATTAAGGTAATGTGCCAGCATGGTTCAATCTCACAAGTTATTACTTATGTTATTAAGGTAAGTAACTCTATTGCGTGTAACTAATGGTTAATGCTAGTAATTAATGGTTGTTATTACATGTGATTAGTATTTTTATTATATTAAGATAATTTGCAGCAAGTAAATGACAAGTTTGAGCATCAATTTAAAATGTATATTTAAAATATTTTATCAAAAAATTAATACAATTTAATATTTACAAAAAGTGCATAATAATTTCAATGGTATATTTACTAGTACTATGGAAAGAAAATGCTTGATATGGAGAACACAGGTATTAATTTAATTAAATTATGAAGTTTGTATAATACTTACTTTTTAAAATTATATATAAAATTGTTCAGTTTTTGTGGTTGGTTTTATTAATTTTAATTTCATACTATTTTATTTACAATATAATAATTAACAAAATTTTACACAATACAAATACAGATTAATGTATTTCAAACTAAAACTTACTTTAATTGTTGACATTGTGCTAGCAACCCATGCACTATGTGGTACATTATTTTTTTGGTTAAAAGTACAATTCATGAAAATATGATGCACGATATTTTAATAGATCAAAATTGTTAAAATGACCTCATGTAATAGTTTTTAAACAGATGAAACATTTATTGCAAAGTTTTAGATTTTGTTGATTAATTTAAATTGCAATTTGATTATATCTAAACTAAATGATACTCACTGTGTAAACTAAATGACACTATGTAATTATGCTATCTATGTTATATTGTCTTCATTATTTTGAAATATAATTTAGTTATCCCTAAACTAAGCGGCAAGGACTAACTACTAAGTAGCACTTATTGTGTTATAGAAAAAGTAATTATAGTAAAATTGATAATTTTAAACAATATTTTGTAAGAGTAGAAATTTTTCTGTCTACTCTCCACAGTAAAATCTGATGTTTAAAGCCTTTATAAGCACAAAAGAATTTTCGTTAGTTTTTATTTTATTTTATTTTTACAATGCCCTAGACTTTGATCGCTAATTTTGGAGTGTTGGTTTTACTATTATTTTTGGTAGTTTTTGCCGATTAAGTTTTACGGTGTATGAGTTCTGGAAATGTAATTTCCGTTACAAATTTCGAATTGGTTTTAAGTTTTGGGAATCAAATAAGAGTTGTAAATACTTTTGGAGTCATATTATTCATTATTCAAACCGTTATTTTCTTCTATGTAACTCAGATTCCATTTAAAATTCGAATGTCAAAGTCCATCCTTTAACTCATAGATTGGTTATGAGATTAATGAGTTGAATCTACTTTTGTCTAATGATATTGACCGCCATGATAAGGTTCAGAAAAGAATCCTAGATTTAAAGTTTGAGATGAGACAAGGTTTTGGAATGAAGTTTAGTCCAAAGGGATTAATTTTCTTCTTCTATGCATGGTTTAAATCTTCTCATGTTCTTCCAAATGTGCAACAATGTGTTGAATAGTTCTCAAGGAACATTTATGTGGTGTATTGTTTGAATTAATAGTTGATTATATTTGTTTTCAATAATGAAAATTCAAATTCAATCACTTAATTTTTATGTTTTTCATTACTATGGATAAAAATGGTGCAAAACAATAAAGATAATTATTAACATAGAGTTGTTTATTTTCAATCAATTATAAGGATAAGTGAAGTCATGAACTAATGTAAAATCAAATTTTGACCTGAATGTGCAAAAGTTTCAAATTCATGATTGTGATTGGTAATATTGGATGTATCTAGTTGGATGATGGAATGATTATTTATGATAGATTATTTTAACAAGCACCATACTCGTTCCCTTCATTCCTTTATACTAGTTTATTCACTCATTTCCTTTCATATTCCCAAAAATTTACCTTCTCTCTTGTTCAAAAAAGAAATGGCAGAGATCATGATGTTTTTTTTAAAAATAATGGAAGTTATTTGAAACATACAACGACGTCCTTTTTCCCTTGTCCCCATGAAATCTGATGTATGCATGAATGACTATTATTTTGCAGAGCCATTTATAGACTATTAAATTGCAAGTTTATTTGATATGATTTTTTTCTATTTGTAGTTATATTAATCTTGCTTTCATGACCTTTATACGAGTTTCTTTAGTAGAGGCAGTGGCAGAAATAACATAGGAAATAGGGGAAATTGGCAGAGAGGCCAAGAGCCTCATTGGAAAGAAAGAGGTAATAAGAGAATGAGAGTTTATATCCACTTTGATGCAGATTCTGATGATTTCCATCAAATTTTACATATTGGTTTCCTTAATCTTGTTAGCCAAGGCCAAATACCTCCTGTACATCCCTATGTAAGACCACCCCTTGTTTAGTCTTAGGCTAGTATACTTGGGGTACTGGTTCCACATCAAGTTTGTATGAGTCCCAAACCACATCCTAATGATGGTTGGAATCAAATGATCCCAAACCATCCTTCAAGTGTAAGAGGATGGCCTACTTTGTCGTTTCCATTACCACATCCTCCTCCCATTGGCCATCATCCAGATCATAAGGTGACCTCTATTGCTTCTGAGGCCGAGTGATTAACACAAGTTGAGTTTCCCAAAGAAATTCCTAGTCAGTCACTCCAGACCAAAGGAAAGAAACCAATAAAACCTACAAGTCTAGATTCCTCAGAAGGGTCATATATGTTAACATTAAAAAATTGATCATACATCACTAAGTACTTACCATATTCTCCGTTACCCATTCTCATATTTAGAAACTTACCAAATATGCTTCATGCACCAAAAAATAAAAAAATATCAAACAATTGCGGTAAGTTTTGGACCCCTTGTGGCCAAAATGAAATTATCCCATCAAATTAGGGATTAATGTCCAAATTAAGACACAATTCCATAAAAGAAGGGAAGTTGTCACTAAAAGTGAATCCCGATTAGATTCAAAATATACCGACAGTAAAAACTAAAACCACCATGGTATTCGAAACCCTAAGTGGCAAATAATTTCCTACAAATACAACATGAAGGCTCCTTTCCTTTGAGATCTCTCCATTATTGCACTGTTACTCTGTAGAAATCCCTATTGAAGCCCATAACCCTTCGTTACCTCTCATTCCTTCAACCTAGTTGAGACTCGCCACCTCTGTGACCTCGTGTGGGGGACACCAGACTGTTTAGACACCTGAGTACAACACTCGCCATCAACTGCAAGGGCCCATTCTTGAGGTATTCTCCACCCATGTAATGCCCAAAATTTCTTAATAAAAAGGTTTCATTTCATGCATTTTGGATTTTGTGTTTGTTAAAAGAGAAAGAAATTTATTGTTACTGCTTACCACTATTATCGTTATTTACTTTTATTTTTGTTTACGGCTTGCATGCCATAGAATTTTGGTCCTATTCCTATGTTTGGCTTATAATAGTTCGAATTTTACTTGCGTTTACCAATTTTTATCACATTCCCTCATTCACTTGAGCCATGAGAACCAATTTCTAACGTGCTTCCTATCTTGACTTCTCTAAGTTGGAATCACCCCCATTTTCACCTGTGTGAGTGTGAAAGCACTCACAACAAATTTGGTGACCATACTGGTTCGATCCTCATGGATCCCTGGTAGTGTTAAAAGTTTGTTTAATTGTACTTTCTTGCATAAGTTTTGCTTGTTTAGATCCTTTATTTTTGTTATTTTTAAGCTATGCTAGCCTCCTAATAGGATTCCGGCGTGCAAAATTGGCCTCCCTAAACCTTCATACCCCTGATTCAATCCCTAAATGAGATGCTTTTTAAATTTTCTCTAAATGAGATGCTTTTTAAATTTTCTCTAAGTATGCTTGGGAGCGCTCCCATCTACCTATTAAGGTTGCTCTAGAGTGCCCTCTTTGCCCAGTTAAGAGCACTTCAGAGCACTCCTATGGCCTCGATAAGAACACTTTGCCTTTGGTTCATTGTTTTTTTTTATCTTGCTTCTGTTTTGGAGTAGTCTGCGCCCCATAACGTTTTGTCACTTAGACAAAAGCGCTTTGATACTAAGTTACAACCCTTTGAACCCCCTATTCAGACCCTGAATTTGTTTCAATTGATTGATTGAGTTACAACGGTGTTAGCTTTCAGCCTCATTTTCAATATTACTTACATTGTTTGAGTGATTGTTTTGCATGATTGTATTTTCCGATTGCATGAATAATCCCTTGCTTAGAAGTCACTGCATGGTGTGTTTATGAAATAGTTAGCTATTTCTTTCAATCAGTTTTAGCTTCAACTTTAAATTTTAGCATTTACTTCAGTTTCAGTCATTTATTTTTATCATATACTAAGGCTCGTTCACATCAATTGTGCACCCACACACTGCCTTAAGATCAAGTGATCCTAAAATATACTTAACTCAACACACATTTAACTTGACTTGGGGACTGAAAACAATATTATAGTTAGGTAGGGCACTAGGGGTAGGCATCCAAATAATCATTTGAGACATAGTTGTTGAGTATTAGGGAACCAAAATCCCCTAATATTTGTTGGCATGATCATAATTAGTTTGCTAGGTAGGCCTCTCCCTTAGGAGGGTTGAAGTCACATGACTGGTTCCAGATATCAAGGTGGAATATCGCACTCCACTTTGTACTAAAGGCTACCTACTCGTTGTCCTCGTTGCATTGTTGGGCTCCCTTACCAGGGTACAACGATCAAAGGCATAATCGGTAAATTCACCTACTCGGATGTGTCATGAACGAGGTATATTAGTGGCCATTCTTATAGGGCTCTTTTAGCCAGAATCCCTCTTAGTAGGGGGATATCCCATAGCCATTATTAGTCTTCCAGGTCGTATTGTATGACTTGGATTTCATCCCCTTGTAGAGGATACAATTTGTGAGGGGTTTTAATGATTTAAATAGGTGTTTGCATGCTCCCATACCTCATAGGTAAGCGAGTCATTTCTGGTCATTTTTTTCCCCTCGCCTGCTATGACACGGGATTGCAGTAGAGTTTTAGAGTGTGTTGTTGGATTGAGTGCCACTTTTGTTGAGAGTTCTCCTTCTACACACACGATTGTAGTTGGATTTTTTATCCTTTTCGTAGACCTCTTTCACATTCACGTCGCTCTACCACCATTGCTCCTATGAGATACTCTCGCAGAATTCAGGGGTGGTCACCACAATTCGGTTTGTTAGACTGATTTTGCCCCACCACTAGTCAACATCGTTCGCTTTCTCTAGTTTCTCTCTCTACAAGAGTTACGCTTGAGATATATTCCTATCACTCATATATGTCACCTCCACATAGGCCCATGTCTAGTCACATCCCACCATCTGGTAGTGGACCTATACTTACAGGGAACCCACCTATTGGGAACCCTCCTGTCGGGAACCCACCAATTGGGAACACTCTTTTCAGAAACCCACCTACTGGGAACCCTCCCACTAGCAACCACTCTATAGGAAATCCACTTATCGGGAACCGTCCTCAAGGGAACCCTCCCATTGTTGTACTTGCATATGGAGCCCTTGGGCCTACAAGACCACCATTCATGGCTAGCCTAATCCTTCCCGATTTGGCACGGTTGACTAATGACCCCATTTTCACGATCCTACTTGGCCTTCGATGCTTACCAAGATCCCTTTAGTTATCCCTAAATTCGAGAAGAAGACCGATGAAGACCCCCAAAACCACATCATGTATTTCCACTTGTGGTGTTCATCAAACTCCATAGTCGATGACTTAGTCAAACTATGTTTCCTCCAAAGGACCCTCACTAACATCGCAGCCAAGTGGTACATTGACCAACCTCATGGAACCCATTCTACCTTTGCGTCATTATCCTCCACCTTCTTGTAGTTCTTTTAGCTACCAGTTCACTATGATGCTGGCGTTGAGATCCTCTTTCCTTGTTTCCAGACCACTGCTACCCATATCATAGACCATATCCATGAATGGTGTAGACGAAGCAGTCTATGCAAAATCAAACTAGATGATAGAATATTCCTTAACTGGTTTTTAAAGTACCTCATCCCTGACATCGCCAAGTATATTGCCTATGAATGCCCAAAGATGGAGGAAGAGGATCTCCTCAAATCCCAGCAGTTTGAGTTGATACACATTCAATTGGGTTACATGTATACTTTTTTTCCAAACACTCCCTATGGTAATTCAACTCACTAGGAGCCACCGGGGGCATCACATGTCGTTAATGGTATCATTGGCTCAGTCACATTCGTAGTTCAACCTTTCACTCACAGCCATAGCATGACGACTCCTTCATACGACACTTCATCCAGTTCCACGCCACCGACGATGGTTGGTTTCTCTATCCCCGGTTGTAGTCGTGATCTTTCTCGGACAAACTCACATTTTAGAGAGACACCCTATTATGTGCCTCTGATCCCTACCACACATGTCCACATCCCAACTTATCCTAGACCCACCTATGAGAACCCCCCTCAAGGATATGCCCCCCCTCTGGAATATAACCCTTACTATCCTTATCCATATCCTCTGCTAACTGCCAAACACCAACAATACCTCAGACTCCTCCCATTCTGCAAGGGAAAGTCTGTGCCCAACAAAACCCTACACAACTTCCACCAGCCCCCAATAACCACCAAGGGAAACCTAATTGGACAGGAAGTAGGAACCGTGACAACAATTGATGCCAGGTAGGGGTCAGACCACAACCTAACCCCCTAGGAAACAACGGAGTTCATCCTGCCAACCAGGACCCTAATCAACCACCCTGACAATGTAAGAACCCACAGTTAAGTACTAACCACCCATGTTATTTCTATGGTGTCTATGGACACTACACACACCATTTTCCACATTTAGCCTGAGCCTGCCAGCTTTGGGACAAGGTCAACCAACGCATTACTACTGTCTCCCCTCAAGTGCAACCCCTCCACCTCAACCAATCCAGCCTACTATGGTGTTGCAAAACCCTTTTCCTACTTAAGGTTTGGTCACAACCCAGCCAATGACACAATATGTTGCATCTTTAAGTCAATCCCTTGACTCAAGAATGCAACATGTATTTACCTTTTCAAACGAAGAAGTCAACCTACAAACTAGGAGGAACCAGTACGGCTCAGCCATCGAGACCACTTCTACTAGCTAGTCTAACAACTCACCCCATGTTGACCCTGCCTTGTAGTTACCTTGGCCCCTTGCCAAGCCAAACCCTAAAGCTCCAAAGTTTCCATTTAGGCATTTCATGACCAATGCTAATGACCGTGATGCACCCAACTATAACATCGTCAATGATTTGGCCTAGTCCCTTGTCTCCATGTCCACATTGGAAGTTCTAAAGAATTTCCCAACACAATGTAAAGCATTGTTGTGCACATTGTGTGCCATTGACCCCACTGATCCACGTTTGATGAATTTCGACCTTGATTAATTTGAGCCATCGATGCCATCATCAATGGATTTCCAAATTCCTGTCACTATTCGAAACCTTGTCATTCATCCTGCATCGTCAACAAGGGAACATCCACTAGCATCATGTCCACCTTTGTCTGGAAAAATCTAAGGTCCCCCAAGTTAGAGTCGTCCTCTATAACCTTACGTGCTTTCGATGGACATGCATCCCAACCTCAAGTACTTCTTCCTAACGTACCTGTTGAGTTAGTCGGTAAGAATGTACTCATCGACATTGAAGTGGTCAACACTCAACTTAACTATAACCTCCTCCTAGGGCGTAGTTACATGTATGCGATGAAAGTCGTTGCCTGGACTATTTTTTGGACCAAGATCTTTCCTCACGAAAGAAAGATAGTCAAAATTGACCAACTGATGTACTACGAATCCAAGGGGCCTTCCACCCCAAAAAACATCCTCCCTATGTTGGATAAAGCCATTAACAATGTGTCTATTCCTTCGATGACTGTTATTGCCCCAAGTGTTTTTTAGGAGGCACCCATGACTACCACTTTCTCGACACTGCCACCACCTTCGACAACACTCTAGATATCAGACTTTTCACTCTCTCATCTGATACACTTGTGACGTAGCTGCCACCACATCCACAACCAATGCTGACTCTCACGTCTAATCAATTATCCGGTAATCAGTGGGGAGCCACACCCATCCAACATATACCTTTCTATTTAAACCTTCAAGAATTGTAAGCACACCTCTCATATCAACCCTTAACTTGCCTAGTTTAATGTTGGTCCTTCCAGTCTGGTATCTTACATCAATCAACCGCCCTTCAACCCCTCAGGTTGTCTTGAAACTAGTTCATCCCATCAACAGTGCCAATCACCCTCCACCTGGAGTTCCCTTGGCTGCGACAACCCCTCAGACAACCCTTAGAAACCTCCCACCTCCTCCCAAGTAGAAGTATGGGGGAAATGCATCCATCACTACCCAAAGAAAGGCTGGAAGCACACCCTCTTCCGCTACAACACACACACCACCCCCTTCCCCATTATGTGATGTTATTAGTCATGCCACCCAGAACTACTCATAGTTACCTATCTTACGAACCTATGTGCAAAATCTCGATGATGATGATAATTTCCATGTGGTACGGGTCCCTAACCCTACCCAACCTAAGAACAAGTCCCTTTGCACAAACCACCATTCAGGATTTGTGGTATTTACAGGAATTACTCTCATCACTGCACTGAATTGGCCGAATATTGCTCTGTCTTTTCTTACTTATGTAAACCATCGCTGGAGTCATAGGTCACCGTTATGGAAGAAATCCACCCCCCAAAATATTCCTCGAACGAGGTTGATACCATCTATATGATCTCGATGAGTGACCATGTGTTTGCACCACCATTTACCTTTGAGCCTTTTGATTTAATGACTCGAGTGTTCTGTACTTATGAGGAAATCCTCGAAGCATTGGTAGAGCCAAACCTTCCTTGGGATGAAATGCACCATCACACATATTTATCCCTAACACATAACCTATGCCAACCTTCGATCAATTTAGTGTGGAGTTGAAATACTTCCTTCCTCCTCGCAATGTTGATTGTTTCAAACATCCCATCCTAGTGCCAGATGCCTTTGCGGAAGACAACATGGCCAACATATCCCCTACCGTTCAGGTAGATGTTTATGTCAAACCCATAATCATGGAAAACATCACACTGGGGGCATCATGCACATTAGAAGAGATTCACTCCCGACATTCTCTTTGAGCGAGATGAAAACCATTTATTTCACCTCATCCTATGATGAGCCTTCCTCATCATCCCATACCACTATGAGTGTGTCCACGAAAATGAGTCCCTCCGACCTATTTCTTCAACCCTTTTGAACCAATGAAGAAATCCCATGCCTACATCTTGGGGGTAGGCATAATAACCTTCATACTCATCCTCGTCATCCTCGTCGATGATATTGGGGGAATTCATCCCAACACAGGTGTCCCCCATTATCATATCACCAAGTTAACTTGCCACCATGGCTCTCATCCTCATCGAACACCTCCCTCCCACTAGTTGTTGAATGCCCTATCGATATCTCTTCATTAGAGAATATGTACTCCATCGAAACCTGTGGACTAGGGGGCATGACTGACTACTTGGACCCTGGAATAGGGGGCAAAATAACTTATTTTGACCTTTCCCTCTTGCATACATCTCAGTACTTCAGTAAGCCCGTATCTCACCCCAATGCATATATGATACATAATCACAAACCCCAATGTTATTTTGGGTCTTGGAGACTAACCTTACGAAAAATAACACCACTAGAGTCTTCTTACTGCTTTCAGATTCTCCAAAATTGAAAACACCGATGAGCACAAACTAACCCACGCTCAATAAAACCAACTGGACAATACCATGTAGAGAATACTTCTATACCTTCTTTGAGCTCCTTAAACCACGAATAAGGCCCAAACCAGTGCTTCTTAGCACCCCTCCAGATTACATCCAGTATTTGTGTCGACAACATTCCTAGTTGCTTTTGTTTAGAGTACTCTACATTGAGTCACCTTTAGAGTCATCCTTGCAGTCACCCTTGAGCCCCCCTCCCTTGTTATCTAATTTTCCCGTTTGAGGTCATCCTGTTACAGTCATTCCCTACATGACCCTTCCTGCCATCCCACCCCAGTTGTGTTTCCTTCCCTCGAAATCATATTCATATGTTGTTAGGTCATCCCCATCGCTATAATATGAACAAATGAAGTTTGAGTCTTACTACTCATCCCTTTCCCATGTCTCAACTCAGTATCATGTTTTAGTTACATCATGTTCATACACCTCGCGCTCCTATCAAGGAACGATCATTGCCTTGGTAGTTGCGGGTCTCCCTCTGTCAACACCAACTTCCTGGTAACTGAGCAGGTTCCTTAGTCCTAGACTGAAATCATCTTCTTGGTAACTGACTAGGTGCCTTAGCCCTAGGTTGAATAATATTTTTGGTAACTAACGAGGTGCCTCCATTCTCCCAGAGAATGGCTCTCGTGTGTGGTGTTCATTACTTCATGAGTGATCCAATGGTCAATGATCCTCCATCTCAATCACAGATACTGACTCCCTCTCGCACCCAACTGTCAACTACTTTTCCCGAAGAGTAGTGAATCAATGGTCTATTTCACCCACTTCTCTTCTTGGTAAAATCCAAATTCATCACCAAGATGTCTACAAAAGTACATACAAAAGACTATCTATGAGCTAGAGAATCCAACTATCTCTGCAACGCTACTCTAATCACAATACAAGTGATCCTCAACCATCGGTGATACTCATGGTACACAAAACCAATGATAAGAGCCTCATGCTCTTCCTTGGTCACTAAATGGATTTCCAGGCTCCCTTTGAAGCCATACGACAAATTGTCTCAACAATCTGCACTAGAGCATCATAGTACTATGAGCAAACCACTAAGGAAGGTGGTCTTTACATCCAATAGATGTAATCTCAACTCATCACTTTACAAGAGTGTGCTGGGGACATATGACACCTCATAGTCCAGTCTCTTACAGTGTGCTGGGGACATATGACACCTCATAGTCCAGTCTCTTTGAGAGAGAGTCATCTCAATGCTGCTCGTTGTTGCATGCCCAATCTCATAAGACTATGTGGAAATCTCATAGAATTCTCCTTAGAACTCACATCATACTCCACAACGGATTAAACAACATATGTTGATACATACTATCCTTCTAAAAATATTGAAACCAATGATGTTTTCAAAAAAATTGAAGGCTCTTTGAGATTTCCGACTTTACCTGAAAATTCATTGACAACAAGATGTTTCCTTGCCTTCTGCAGAGTCTCATGAGGCTATGCAAGCCTCTCTTTGACCACAACAACATCTCAAATCACAGTTGTATACTCAAAGAGATCCACTGGCTCTTGCTTGGCTCTAGAAAAGGTGAATACCTGGAGTACATCATACTTCTTTAGAGCCTCTTTCTCCTCATTGTTAATATCCAAGTGAGATCCTAAACCTCTTGAAGCTTACCAACATATCAAGACAACAACTTGACAATCCCAATCTAACTCCTTCATGTGAAGGGTAGAATTTGTAAGACATTGAAGCCTCATTGTTTCATGTAGTGTTAACCAACTTTCTAAATGGTGAGGGAGGTAAAGAACTACCCACTCCCTCTTGATCCCTATGCCCAAGCATAAATCACTGAACAAAACTCAAGAGGTATTGCCATCTATTCTGATCCAAATATCTACCAGGTTCTCTCTTTGAGTCCTAGACTCATAAAGCTCAAAGTCATACAGTAGAAAAAATATTGTTGGGCTCCTAAAACTCTCTTTCTTTCACTATATTTCACCATAAGCTAGTACATTTATCTTTAAATGATGATCTTTAATGATGATTATTTTTAATGTATTGTGTGGTTTTGTTGATAATGAACTAATTTTTGTATTAAGTGATTCTTGATCTTGGGCTTGTGGTCATTATTCACTCTGTTTGGAGTAATTTATTCTTGGCATTTCAACACTTATTTCGATACCCAATTTTGACATTGGCATTTCAACACTTATTTCGATACCCATTTTTGTACTAGTTGAAATTGTAACAATTAAGATGAAAATGTTAAAACCTGCAAATATATCTTTTAATTTTTTGATTATATTTTACCTTCAAAATAAAACATAAAATTGTAAATAATATAGATAAAAATAAGAAATGAAATTATATATTTTTATATCTCATTTGTTTTATTAATAGTATTAAAATTATATCAATATATATATTAAAAAATATTTTTTATTCTTTACAATGTATATGTATAATAATTTATCATTTTCTTTTGGGTTGTGATACCCATATTTTCTGTGATGTATCTAGCTGATATGCTTGTACTTCTTCTGCTATTACAGTCTGGGACAGTTTTGTAAATTTTTGGTTATTACAGTCTAGGACAGTTTTGTAAATTTTTGGTTATTACAGTCTGAGACANGACAGCAAATATGTGACAATGTAGGGATCCTAGTGATCCTCTTACATGTGCAGATGTAATTTTGTTCCACTTTGAAATAAAATTACGAATTTTTCCGAGGAATTTTTTTTTTTTTTAATCATTTTCTAAGAGTTTGACAAAATATGAATCTATAACATTCTCATGATTTATATTTATTTTTGACTTTTATAAAATTTGTTTTATTTATTAGTTATATCAGGTATATAAGACCACTTTATACAATATAAGGACACATAATAATTAAATCATAACTCAATGATTTTATGTATATTCATATTAGCTTAGGCTGCTCAGGATCTATTCCTTGCCTATGTACTAATCTGGAACAATTGTGTACGTCTATTTATTTCCAGGTTGTGATCATTGTTTTGTATTTGGATTGTTCTAATTCATTAATTCATTTCTACCGCCAACAATTTATTTATTGAGTAGCCCACTCTTAACTTCCAATGTGCCCTTCATGATTCACAACTTGTTTCTCTCTGTTAATTCACGGCGCTGCCATTCCCAGATATTTTTATATTATTTGACAAACATCATTAAATTAATCTCTTCCATTGTCTTCGAAATAGATATGGCATTTTATTAACGAACGGTGATTAGTAATCTTACACGTTAATGAGTGACGACTCAACGAAATATTCTTCATGTGTAGGCGTTGCCATGGGAGTTTCCAAACCTTTGTAAAGAATAGTGTGGTTGGGTGGGTGTGGAGCTGCATTCAGTATTTTGTGTTCTCCATGTTTCGATCTCTACTATGAGATCATCATCGGGAGACCAATGGACGTTTGGTGAAGAATGATAATTGCCTACATGAAAATTTTTGTTCTTCATAGTATTTTACAACTTATTTGATTTAATTAGGTCGATTTAATTTTAAAATTATTAAGGTTTTTATTTTTATTTTTATTGATAAAAAAATTTATAATTTTTTTAATAATTAAAGTTTTAAATCAATAATAATGTTTAAGGTTTTAAAAAGATTATCAATAAGGTTTTTTTAATAAAGTTACCAACATAAATTTATGATATTTGGTTTTTTCTTTTTAAGAAATTTTTTAATTAAAAGGTTTTAAATTTTAAAATACTTGGTTTTAATTTAGAATTTAAAGTTTAAAGTTAATTATTAATGGTGTATTACAAAGTAATTAAAATAATTTTTTTTGAATTTTATAATTGAAGTTTTCATGTTTAAGGTCTTTTCTAAAATTAACCATTATTATTAGCATAAAACCTAGGTTTAGAAGTTTAAAGTGGTTTTTTTGTTAATTTTTTATAATTTTAAAAATTATAAAAATCAATTATTATAATTGTTTATTATAAAAAAAATTTAGTTAATTTGTTTTAAGAAATTGCAAATTGGTTTAACAACCTAGGTTTTTTTTGTTTAAAAAAGTTATGTTTTAAAATTTTAAAGTTTAGAATTAACTTTAAATGTTATTTACATAAAATTATTAAATAAAAATGTTTTTTATAAAAATATTAGTTGGTTTGAAATCTTTTTAAAGAGTTACTTAGTTTTGTTGTTGTTGTTTATCCTAAGGTTGTGAAGAAGGGGTTTCCAGGTGTCACTGATGTTAATTTCTATTTTCTCTCTGACTTTTCGTTTAGTTAAGCTCTCCTCTTTAGCGATGACTCTGGCTTTTTCAAGGCAGATCTGATGTTTGGTAAATTGAGAATGTTCGGCTAGTGCTGATTCTCTATGCCTATCGTATCTTATGTCAACACCGTGTTCCTTGAATCTTGTCTTCATTGATTGTCCAATTTCACCAATGTACTCTATCCCACAAAAACATGGGATTGAGTAGACCTTTGTAAGAACCTGGATCGATAGGGTCTTTCAATGAACATTATTATTTAAAGATCTATATAATAATGTGATGTCATAAATATTGTGATCTGTAGAAAATATTTTGTTGTTGTATAGTTTTAAGGAAGTTTCTTTATTATGTGTTAAAGTATTTTGTTTGTAATTAAATTATTTCATGTTTTCTTTTGTAGTTCCAAATATATATATGTTTTCACTTTTAGTATGTTAGTAATGCATTTTGTTTCTTATAAATCTAGTTTGTATTTTATGATTTTCCAATATATATTTTATTTCGTACATATTTTGTAGATACAATTTGTATTTTTGTCATTAAAATATTTTATGTGCCCTTGGAATGGACTTTGAGTAGAGTATAAGAATATTTAATTGTTTGCTTAATGTAAATTGTTTTTATTGATTTGATTTCCTGCACTTTTATTTCTAACCAATTACCAACAAAAAGATTAAAAACCTAACTCATGAGATACAACCTCCAACCTCCTTACATCGGGCTTCATCCTAAGGTGATTAGTCCATCATCATTTGTTTGTTTCATTTCATTGAAGTGTGTTTTGTCGGCATTAGGTTAGGTTAAACTAGGCTAGTTTAGGCTTTAGTCCTGCACACACAGTGCTGGCAACTCCAAGCTTATGAGCCCCAGTGGACAATTTAATGTTGTAAATACTAGCATATATTTTTACCGACAAATACTAACTGTCATGTAGTACTGGGAACCACTCAATAAAGAAGATTATTCTTGGTCCACATGCAACTGACAGTACTAGCTTAAGAATAACTATCACTGTCCAGAACAAATCTCATAATACTCTAACCAAGAGTATGATCACAGTAAGTCTCGTCATGGATTCTCCAAGGCTTTTGTCAAGCTGTAACCATCCTCCTTATAACGGGAAAAACTCTGTAAGTGAGCACATCTCAACTTGCAAAACTCAAAGTCATATACCAAAGACAAAACTAAACATACTGTCAAACTGTATAATCCTCCCTTTCGAACACAAACCTCTATGGCCAAGCCCTAGGTCATACAAAGACCTAATCATCCACAAAGGCATCAAGCAGCCTTTGTCCTCAAATGCTAAATTGAATGTGACCAGTGCATAGCTCACATATGAAATCCATGGATTCTGGCTGAAAGGGAAACTGACTCAAGCCCTTACTCACTGATCACTTGCAGTGATGCATCCAAGAACCTTGGCTGTAGAATACTACATCTAACATCCTGGAACATTTTCCAAGCGCTACAAGCACATGACTTTGCGAGGTAAACCCTAGCTTATTCCTTATTTGTGCTAACTTCATCATCACTGCAATGCTCGAACAACACCTTCTGAGGGAGGTCATCATCACAATCTACTGTGCACGTTGAGATCCATTGCATAGATACTGGTATTCATCTCCTAGAACATCCATCAACTAGTACACTACTTCACATCCAGGAGCTTTCCTGCATCGGTCAAGGCAATAATCAGTACCATGCTTTGATACCATGTTGAATTTGAAGTTACTTTCAAAGCAGGTAATTATGTGTGCACATTTTTCAAAATTTTATTCATTATAATCACAATTACACATGAAAGTACCAACAACATTAATCACATATGAGCAGTGTAACAGTACACAATTTGTAACTGTGCTTTGAAAATAAAGCTGTAACCACTGCATGAGAAGATTGTTGGTTAATTGTAGCATAGACTGTATTGTAAAAGTGCAGAGACTCAGACCTGCATTGTGTAGAATAGTGCACAGAATTTATATATTGAAATGATATAGAAATTAAATATAGAGCAGCTGCAAGATTGTTTTGATAGGGCTGATAGGCTGCAGAATCATATTGTAATATGTAAAGGAGCAGGAATCTAAACCTGCATCCCATATTTTTTTCTAAAGCATTCTGTAAGTTATAGTTTCCAGATTAGAGATGCACTCTTTGGCATCTGGTATTGGTGCTACCCTTGCTGGCAAAGACCAATCCAAAGACCCTTCCAAGGGAGATTGCAGCAAGAGAGACAGAGGAAGAAGAAACTTCAGAGGCAGAGGGGGTAGAAACAAAAGATCAGAGTTGCAGTGCAAGCGTTGTGGAAAAACTGGGCACACATCAGATCAGTGTTGGGCTTCATGGGACTCAATCAAAGACAAGCAGAACCAAAAGAAAGATGACCAAGATGCTAGTAAATCTTCTGATTCTTGTATTGTTGCACATTGTAATTTTGGAATTAATGAAATGACTTCTCTTTCATCTTATAAAGATTGTTGGCTGCTTGATACTGATGCAACATCACACATGACATTTAGAAAAGACTGTTTTGAAGAACTGAATGAAACAATAGATGGCATAGTGTACTTTGCAGATAAGTCAAGTATTAAACCAAAGGGAATGGGCACCATTCGACTGAAGATGCCTGGATTCCTTGATTTCTTGTTGAAGAACGTTCTCTATCGTCCAGAGTTGCAGAGAAGCCTGCTGTCCTTGGTGGAGATTCGACAACAAGGCCATTCCATCCACATGTTTGATGGAATCGTTGAG
>LPNX011213903.1:454933-478648 GCA_001517045.1 Pseudotsuga menziesii | reverse complement strand
GGACTCAAGACGTTGGACTCAAGTACTCTAAAGTGGATGACTTCAAACTTATTGGGTACTGAGACTCAGATTTTGATGGCGATAAGGAGACAAGAGTATCGACTTCTGGATACACTATGAGTCTTGGATCAGCAGCTGTTTCATGGAGATCACGCAAACAGTCAGTTCCAGCAGATTCAACAACAGAAGCAGAATATGTGGCTGCAGCTGAAGCAACGAAAGAAATAGTATGGCTCAGGAAGATACTTGAAGATTTGCAAGAAAAACAAGAGAACTGCACTCCATTGTTGGTCGACAATACTTCTGCAATCAAGCTGGCTAAGAATCCTAGATTCCATGATCGAACCAAACACATCAACACAAAGTATCATTTGATTCGACATCATGTAGAGGCCAAGACAGTCCATCTTCGACATTGTTCCACAAATGATCAAGTTGCAGACATCTTCACCAAAGCGCTTGGACGAGAAAAGTTTGAAAGATTCAGAAACATGCTCGGACTTACGAACACCCTGTTGTGCCCCTCCTCAACAGCCTTTTAAAATCATTATTTCATCAAACAAAATCCCATTTTGTTTGATGAAATGTTTAAATTTTAAAAAGGATAAACTCAGCTACTGAAAGGGTAGTTTTCAGTAGGCTACTGATTCGTTGAATTTCACATTTTTGAACGATCTTTGCAAATTACATTGGGTTAACGAGAACATTACGTTAAAATTATTGTTTTGGATGAATTTGTACTAGGCAAGTTAAAGCATAAGTCTTTATGGGTCATCCTAGTCTTGTATATTGTTTAAAGCATTATCAATTCATTTTACTGATTTCATTATCATGTTGTTTGTAAAGTTACATTATTATGATTTTAATGCATAGTCCGAATAATGGTTGTTGAAGGTCAGATGTGTGCAACTCCAACGAAAGCTAAACTTATGTTTCATGGGCCTTATCCTAATTCTACAAGCCATCGTTGATTGATTTGCATATGATCATATGTCAAGGTTCAATTACATGGTTTGTGATTGTATTTTTATCATCCGTCACCTTTAATGAATGGGCCGAATATATGATAGGGGATGCATGTATTATGGTTTCGTTGATATTGATTTAAGTCACAGCCTCCACCTATCGTGAATCTGGCTTGCTATCATGACACCGGTACTTAGACTGTCCTCTACGTTTAAGTCTCAGTACGAAGCCTATGTCGTGGCTGCTTGGCAATAGACCACCTGTTATACGTACAGCCGAGGTCCTCTCATCATTTAATTCAAGGTAAATTATGATAACATCAGTTGTCCAGGGTTGTCAACCGTCATTTGTGTCATCAATCGATTATCACTCCGAGTGTTGATGGCTTCGATCATGCCGAACCCGCAGGGGTTTCGTCTGCATCCATGTATGGCTTATCCTGTGCATTATCTAGTGCTGCTGAGCCTTCATCCCAAGTGCTCACGACCTGGTCTTCTGTCTCTGGCTGAGTGGTGGTATGTATTTTGTGTGTGGTTACGCATTCGTAATCAACCAGTGATGGCTCCTGTCATAAGGGTTGAACCCTACGAAATGACCCTGTTAAATTCGAACCCTGGGCTCTTGCAAAAGGTTAAGGATGTCGGGTGGATGCCGTTCTTTGAGAAGTTTTCCGACTCCAACCCTGAAGTTACTAGAGTCTTTGCTCTATCCCTGGTTAATTACCAAGCAGAGGTTGGTGACCTTTGTTTTCGGGTTGATGAAAGATCAATTGCAGCTGCAACAGGTTTGTCCCTGACCGGTCAGAGGTGGTTTAAGTACCAGAAGATGGAAATAACTGAATGGAGACGATTTCTAAAGAACCCGACTCAGGAAGTTTCCTTTCGAGCAGGAGTTGCACGTAAGTATTTCCTGAAAGAATGGCGCCTTGTGCTTGATTTGATTCACCGTTATTTGACCTGTGAAGGTCGGTTATCGTCGGCATACATATATCATCTTCGTCTAATGGCTGTCTTTATAGGGTTTCCCATTAATTTTCCTTATTACCTTCTGCACAGTTTATTTAAGATGTCAAATGCCATAAAAAAGGGGCCTAAAAATGTTAGCCACAGTCTTTTTCATCATGGTTTGGTTCGTATGCTGATTGATAGTGAATTGTTGAAGTCTGGTCGCTCATGAGAGCAGTTTATAGAGTCAAATGGTTTCTCGTCATTTTGTCATTGCATGTTTGACAGTCCTGATGACTGTAGCAAACATAGAGATTCAGTTTCGGCTCCATTCTTTTCGCCGCGCAAATCTTTGTCAAACCCTAGCTGTAAGGGTTCTGAATCTTGCGAAACACCCATGGGTAATCCAGTGAACACTCCTCATACCTCTCCAGATTCTAGGCGTGTGAAGAAGATTTCAACTCTGTCACCTGTTACTCCGCCAAACAGTAGTGATAAAATTGGGAACCGTCGAGGAAACCTACCCAAATCTAAGCTGGTTAGAAGGCTAACCAGGAGTATGGCGAAAGCCAAGATAGTTAAAACCCCCGTGCGTAATAAGCTTCCAGTGGAAACGGTTGTGATTGATGATGAAGAAACCATTGCTCCTTCGCCTGTTAATGACAATCTGGTTCATCCTGAGTCCGTTGTTGATTTAGCTGGTGAAGGTCACCCTGTGATTGATAACGATATGCACGAAAGTCCTTCTCTGTTTGTTGATGTTCAGTCTGTCGAGCCGCAATTTGAGAATATCCTTGATCATAATAATCCTCCCGCAGTGGATAAAGAAGTTCAGGAAGTTTTAGTTGATCATATGACTGATTCTATAGTAAAGGAAGAGCCTGCTAAAACAAACCCGAAGGTTCTTCGTGGAACTGGGGAAATCATTCATCCTCTGTTCATTAGTTGTCTTTTAGACAAAGTTCGTAGAATGGAAGACAGGATGAATGAAATAGTAGCAAGTC
Source organism: Pseudotsuga menziesii (assembly GCA_001517045.1). NCBI lineage: Eukaryota > Viridiplantae > Streptophyta > Pinopsida > Pinales > Pinaceae > Pseudotsuga > Pseudotsuga menziesii. The sequence continues at coordinate 475,734 of LPNX011213903.1, read as the reverse complement.
GGGATTTATTGAAAGCTGATAATGTGGAGTTAAAGGCCAAAGTTGATACAAGTGATCAGCATCTTTTACGATTAAAGAATCATAAGAACAAGCTCATAAGGAGGGTTCTCAAATTGCAAGATGAAAACGAAAAGAGTGAAAAAAAGTTGCGTGAGCTCAATGCTCAGATCGCACTAATGCAGTTCAGAGCTCCATCTCCGAGTCAGTCCAGTGGCGTCAATATTCAAGTTTTTAACGCACCAGTTAATCTGTGACTGTGCTGGATTTCTTTGTTGTCGGTTTTAATTTTCAATTTTGATGATCAGGTATTTATTTAGTTTGTTTCTTGTTTACGATTTATTATTTATCCATTTGATTTGAGTTAAGTTAATTTTATTATTTGATTTATCGCAGGTTGTTGATTGTGCCTGGATTGTGTCCACTGTCTATTTTTGCACGATCTCACATCAATCGGATCTGAACGCATGACAAGCTTTCCAGGTGTTGTTTGTTGCTGAAATCTTCGATTTCCATGGATCGTTTTGATGGTTTGCTTATATGGAAAAATGACACGTTACACTTGTCATTTTTAATTAGAAATCAGTTGGATAGTTCGATCTAGTTTATCTCAAACTTTTAAGGATGTTTGTTTTTGTAAACGTGTATTTAAGGATTGAAATTTTATGGGATGGGGGATTGATAGTCCAGGGAAAGGACGCCACAAGACTGGGTTGATATGTTTAAGACTTTAGACAGCTACTTGTCTGCAGCCATTGACATTTTTAAACTGGTGATGTTATCAATATATGTGTGCAGTTTGTATACGTGGCATATGTTTGTAATGTCTATTAGTCTTGTGATTTCCTTTTTACTTTAGTTATGTTTGTTGAAGTTCTCTAAAGGATTTTACAGATATAAATCTATTATATGATTATTGATTTTTCATGTTTTCAATTCTGCTAATATATCAGGTTGTGTAACTGATAATCTATATTGTTGTTTATACGATTTGTAATTATTACTGTGTGATTTTGTTAATATTTAAATTTATTTAAATATTATCAAAACGTATTCATGCGGTAGTTCTATTAGCATAGAATTGATCTCATGGTTAATTTCTCTCTCGCTCCTGATCAGGATAGGAAATAGATTAGGATAATTTGTTGTTCATTTTTCTGTCAATTATATTATTTGAAAATCTATTTGAATCAGATCCTTCTTTATCAATTACATTCAGTTTATTTCTTTTGTAAATGATTGTACAAGGTGTATAAAGTATGTTTGTGTTTAATATTAATTATGTTTATACTATATCTTTTCGGCTTCCGTATTTATAAGTTATTGATTTAAGTCGATTAAATCCGATAGTCTAACACCCTGTAACATATAACCTGAATTAACATTTGTAAATAATAAAGATAGGTTTGACGGACAATCAGTAGCGTTAGTTTTAGCCATTAGATTGTTAGTGTTCCAGGCCAACAGAGCCTTTAAACCTGTCGGGAACGACTATCCCAAACAGCGTGGAGCCTGTTCTAAGGATCCCGGTCTGGGTCGTTTTCCCCGTTGCGTGCATAGTCAAATACGCACGTCAACACACCCCTTCGGATTAAGAGGGGGATTGTTAGAATATAATCCGTCAGGATTATTGTAAATAAATAATTAAATAGGAATTTGAATAGTTGCATGGGAAGGTGAAAAGGCTGGTTCTCAACCGCCTCATTGTAATGTATAAATTAATGTTTTAGCCATGAATAGAACATCGAACCGGGAGTTATTACCAACAAATATAATAGTAAATGTAAATACAGTGGAAAGCAAATGCATTATATCACACAAAAATTTGACAAGCACAGTAGACACCATATATTACCCTGGGAAAACCCTCCCACTCCTAAGGGGAAAAACCCAACAATTTTTCTTATGATAAATTCTTTAATAGAAGAACAAGTATACATCATGACATAATATCCAACCCTTCCACACAGGAGGGTATCCATAAACAGAGAGACCAAGTACTTATCTTTTCATGTAGGACATGTAGTTGCAGCATTTACTCTAGCACTCTCAATAGCGCTAGTCACAGAAGTATTTTCACCATTACGAGTCATACTAGCATCGCCATGCTAGATCTGGCTTTCACATCATAGGGCTAACACCAAGGCCTAGGCTAGCTGTAGGAGCCAGCGCCTTTATCTCTCCATCACATAGTGCCATCCTCTATCCACATCACACACATACAACCATGGTGCTATACCAAAGAGTAAGCGTGCCTCCATGCTAGGGAAACCCTAGCCATAGCACCATCATCAAATCATACAGAGGAAACCATATCAAGACATGGCAGATCTAAACTGTATCGTGCAAGATTTGAACTGTAGCATGAGAGATCTGAACTGTATAATGATAGATCTGGATTGTAGCATGATAGATCTGAATTGTATAGTGATAGATCTAGAGTGTAGCATGATAGATCTGAATTGTATAATATAAATCTTAACTGTATAACATAAATCTGAACTGTATAATATAACAGACTTATTTGCATACTGTGAGCTGAGACAACGTAGAATACCTCCTTAATTTCCGAGCTGCAGTTATAGTAGAACTAACTCTCATATAGTATGCCAAGGCTATAGTAGTATAGTACAAAATTCTTCTTGTAACAATCATAGCTGGTCAAATCCTAGCGCTAGGCACAAGAAGCTGTAGCGCAACTTCCTCACACCAGCTAATCACAAGATGTACCAAGAGCCATCCAAGAAAACCTTCAATACCCTAACCAGAACGCTAGGCCTTCACAAACCTACAAACCTTAACAATGGATCTCCTTCAAGGTGCGCCATAACCCAAGAACAATATGTCAAAGTGATAGAGGAGAGAGCTAACAAGTGATGGTAACAATGAATGACATGAGGCTAATACATAGACAAAAAAATGTATGCATACTTTGGGTGAATACCATGGTGGTTTTGGATAGAAGATTCTAAACCATCATCTTCACATGACCCCTTTTGCGCCCCCTTAAAGTGACTTTAAGTTACAACGTTGTGATTTCTAGGAAATAGAACTCACCCCCTTGGTGTAGTTTAAGTTACAACGTTATGACTAGTAGGGAATGGGATTCCCCTCATCATGACTCAAATAACATAACCCAAAATCATGACACTAGGAGCGTTTCCTCTTTTATTCTTCACTTGACTTAGGCACTAGGGCTTTGGGTCCTCTTCTTTATGGCATTGACTTCTCTTTATGTCAATATGACTTGTCATGTCTTCTTTAGCTCCATAAGGACTACACGTGCCAACTAGATGCTCGCCATGCACAAGAAAGGTCTTTCCAATGTGCTTCTAACTTGAGCCCACATGACTCAACTTCACAATACCACTTGGGGTCCAAAAATTATTAGGTCTTCTCTTTTCAATGGTAAACTTGTCTTCTCAAATCGTCATCATAAGAAAGGTTTTCTCAAGACTGCTTCCACGTTGATGTTATCTCCTTTACACGAGGGGATCTCATGTCATCAACATCTTGGTCCCTGGCTAGGTCCTCACCCCTAGGCTAATGCCAATTCTCCTAGAGAATGGCTCTAGATGCTGCCCAAATTTTAACATGTTTCATATTCCAATGATTGACAAAAAATCACCAAAGACAAGAAATATTTTATTACATTATTATTATTTTTAAATCACAAAGTAGAACCAAAATTAAGCAAGCATAAGAAAATGTGCAAGATAGCTATAGTGTCAGGGATGCTCCTGCATCAAACTCCCCTGGTTGGAAATTTCGAGTATCCTACTCAAAAAGTTGCTAATGAATCAATAACTACTGAGTGCTCTATTTCTTATCTTTCTTTTCTTCCAATGAGAATGAGAATGCAGGTAGAAATTTTGCTAACCTGCTAAAGCTCGTCCTCAGATGCACAGCTCAAGCTTCTCCTCATACAAACCTTACTCTTATCCTCATTTAAGTCATTGTGAGGTTAAATGCCATCATGTTAAACGCTTTAAATGCCATTGCTTTAAATATCTAAAACGCATCACTTTAGCAATGACTACCAAATTTGTATTTTGCAAAGTTACAATTCCAGAAGTTGAAACACCATTGAGTTAGAGTAACAATTCAGGAGCTGAAATACCATTGACAGAGATTAACTCTATAATAGCATTGAAGGATTACAACCTATTAATTTATTATGATTAAGAGCCTGATTAATTAATTTAAAGTTGGCAAAATGTAATTAAAAGACACAGACCTCACAACGTGAAAAGTGCCCTCCGACACTATTTCAGTGGCGGATACAATGAAAGAAAAGATAGGAACAATGTCAAAAATTGATATATCTTACATCTAACTTGCCCTCACCAATAATCCCCACAAGAACAAAACCCATCCTTGAAATGATGAAAGCGCGTGGCATCCCTTAAAATAATTTCCCGATTAGCAATCTTTGAGATAAATTTGGAGGAGGTGTGGCAATCACCACATACTCGAAGGTTCTTAATAACCCGGATAGGAGTACCAGGAAATGTATTGATGAGCCCAAAAGCAATGGCAAGTTTTTCACAGTGGTGTCCAAGAATCTCTTTCTTTTGTTCCTCCTCCACATCGTGCAGTACAAAATTAAGATCAGGAGCATACCCTCTCTCTTCCATCTCCAAATGTAGTCTACTCAACATAGAATAGATCTTGTGTGTTTGGGGATGGGACCTGTCTCCTACAAAGAAGGTGTGCACCTTACTCTTGGTCTCAATCCAGCTGCAGCCTGGAGATTTCACCACTCCCTTCTCTTTCATTCTCATCCTCACTCTTTTTACATCATCCCACCTGCCAGCCATGGCATACATGTTTGACAGCAACACATATGTTGAAGCATTTTGAGGTTCAAGCTCAATAAGTAGCTCTGCCATACATTTTCCTAGGTCAATGTTTGCATGAATTCGGCAGGCTCCAAGCAAGGTCCCCAACACTGCAGCATCAGGTTCAAATGGGATTTTGTTAATGAAAACTTGTGCCTCATCCAGCTGGCGAGAACGACCAAGCAGGTCAATCATGCATGCATAGTGCACTGCTTGTGGTGTGATACAATGATCTTGGCTCATAGAATGGAAGTAGTGCCAACCTTGATACAGTAAGCCATCATGGCTACATGCAGAGAGAACACCAACAAAAGTGATATGATCTGGTTTGATGCCTGCTGTTAGCATTTGATCAAATAACTTAATTGCCTCCTTGCAATATCCATGCTGAGAGCACCCTGTGATTAATGAATTCCATGAAACCACACTACGCTGGCTCATTGTGTCAAAAGTTTGCCGTGCATCATCAATGCTTCCACATCTAGCATACATGGTAATAAGGGCATTCCCCAATAAGATATCTTTCCCAAATCCTGTTTTAATAATTTCTTGATGAACTTGCTTGCCTTGTTCCAAAGCTGCTAGGCTGGCACATGCACTAACAACACTAGTGAAAGTGGCCTGTTTGGGCTTTACGTTTTGCAGCTGCATTTGAGAGAAGAGTTTAACTGCTTCTTCACCATATCCATTTTGTGCATATCCTGCTATTATTGCATTCCAAGAAATCACATCTCTTTGGGGGTATTTGTCAAATAACTGGTGTGCATCCTTCATTCTCCCATTATGACAATAACCTGCAATAATTGCAGTCCATGCGACCACATCTCGTTCAGGCATTTGATCAAATACCTGCTGTGCATCCTCTAGTTTACCATCCTGTGCATAGCCTTGAATCATCATAGTATACGACAGCAAATTATGTACTGGCATACTGTCAAACAGTTTGCGAGCAACTTCTACTTTGCCATTCTGTACATATCCTGCAATAATTGTATTCCATGTAGTAGCATTCCGTTCTAGCATTATGTCAAACACCTTCTGGGCATCTTCAATTCTCCCATTTTGAGCATATCCTGCAATCATAGCATTCCATGAGACCACGTTTCTCTTTGGCATCCTGTCAAACAGCTGGCATGCATTCTCTATTTTCCCATTCTGGCTATATCCTGCAATCATGCCAGTCCATGAAACCACATTCTTCCGGGGTATCTTTTCAAACAGTTGGTGTGCCTCTTCCATTCTGCCATTCTGTATATATCCTGAAACCAATGCATTCCATGACACCACATCTGGCAAAGGCATTTTACCAAACAGTTCATGTGCATCCTTTATCTTCCCACACTTGGCATAGCTTGTAATTATCAAATTCCAAGATACAACGTGGCGGGCTGGCATCTTGTCAAACAGGAGCTTTGCATCTTCTACTCGGCCGATACTAGTGTACGCGGCAATCATCGTGTTCCAAGATATTATATCTCGTTCAGGCATTTTGTCAAACAGTTGATGTGCAATATCTACTTTTCCATGTTTAGCATATCCAGAAATCATGGCTGTCCAGGAAATTATATTTCGTTCCGGCATTTTGTCAAATAACGGCTGCGCCTCCTCGATTCTTCCCATTCGCGCATAACATGAAATCATTGAATTCCACGAGACCACATTTTGCTCAGGCATTTCATCAAATATCTGGCGAGCTTCATCTATTCTTTCATGTTGGGTATAGCCAGAAATCATAGCCTTCCATGACACCACATTTCATTTGGGCATTTTGTCAAACAGATGACGGGCATCTGCTATCCTCCCATTCTTTGCATATTTTGTTATCAGAGAATTGCAGAGAGAAATACATTCATGTAAGGTAACATGAGAGTTGTTTCCTTCCAGTTGATTAAGCATTTGTTTAAGGTAGGCATCCGGAGATGCCATGCTTGAAACACCACTAGTAGAAATCAAGCACCTCATCATCTGATGGCGGCTCCATGATCGAAACAGACAGTAAGCTATTGGAAATGACGCCAGTGCGTGTGCCTTTGATTTCGAAAAAGTAAAAACGGTTGTCAAGATTAATGAGCAACCCATTGTTATGCGTACCAACTTGAGGTACCCAAAGATATCTGTGAGGTTTAGCCATGTTCATAACTGGGTTCATGACAAATTCAACCATATAATAACAATACAAATAAAAAAGGATTGCAGCAGTACAGAGAGCTAATTATTAGAGGGACAATTATACTATCAGTGGTTTCGTAGAGCTTAGAATTACCCGGAGAACAAGCAAAACCAAAAGGCTGTTTCCTATAAACCAATTTGCACTTCCGGTCAATGCCAATACGAATGCTAGGAATTCAAAGGCGAACAAAAAGACGTTGTTTTCAATAAGGAGATGAAACCCTTCTTGTTTCGTACCATGTAGAGTCCGTGTATAGGAAAGCTTTATTATGGTTTTTTCCAAAAAGAAATTCATAATTTTATATACAAACAAAATTATATTTATCGATGAACCACTATCATATAATTAGTATTCATTTGCTCAATTCATCAATATAAACATGCTATTATAAAAGATCACAATTGATTGAAAATCAAATTATTTTCATTCAAAAAAAACCAAACATGTAGTTTCGCTGCAAAAAGAATTCATCAAAAGATGCATACTGCATGAGAAATCTGATATAAGCTTGAATTTTCATCATCCCGATCTGGACATATCATAAAAAAAGCGACATATAATACTGCAAAATACCATATCCATCATAGAATTCATCAAAAGATGCATACTGCATGAGAAATCTGATATAAGCTTGAATTTTCATCATCCCGATCTGCACATATCATAAAAAAAGCGACATATAATACTGCAAAATACCATATCCATCATAGACTGTATAAAATATATATATCATCTAAATCTGTTTTCACCATCAAAGTATATATAAGATATATCTTTCCCATCAAAATCTGCCAAATGTATCATTGCCATCAATGTAATGATAAGCAAAATACACAAAATATCAAAAAACCTATAAACAAAGCACAAGAAACCATAAGTCCTCAAAAAAACCATACCTCGAAACCTCGGCACCTCTACATCCTTTAGAAAACTTGAAAAGACTCATAAGTTTCAGTTGCCCGAAACTCATGGATAATCCAATGCCCTTCCATAACATTTGCACCTTCTTTAGCTAAAGTATCTGCTTTAGAATTTCTATCTCGATAAATGTGTTTGTAATCCACTTTTTCAAGAAGATCATAAATTCTAATAACCTCTTGCAAAACTTGAGTAAGTTGCACATCTTTAATTATGAACTTACCGAACACCCAATTGATCACCAACTGGGAATCACCAAAGATTTGCAAAGTATGAATCTCATGTTTTAAAGCCAAAGTAATAAGAAGCTTTAGTGCTAATAACTCTACAAAGTTATTGGTGTCCAAACCCAGTCCAGCTGAAAAGGTAAAATAATGCTCATCAGATATATACAGTAAACCACCAGCCCCACAAATCTGTGGCACACCTGCTGCCGAACCATCAAAATACCCCCATGAGGATGCTTTGTTAATGATTTCTTCAACAACCAATCTTATATTCAAAGATCTATTATCCATTGGATAAGAATTCAGTAGACCCAAATATAAAGAAGATATCACATAAGACTTCGGCTGTATGTCTTCAAAACAACACTGATTTCTAGCCTTCCATATGAACCAAGAAACGATGACAAGGAAAGATCTATACCTGACCTTAGCATGAAGGCACCAATTCTTTACACAGTCTAGAACTGAATTACCATGCCAAAAATTAACCAACCTTAACTTGGACTCAATCTCTAACTAAACCCTCCTGGTAAAAGAACATTCAACCCCAATATGCAAATTAGTATCAGTCTCCAATTTGCAAAGATAGCATATGCCAGGTCCTTCTCTTCCTTTTCTACACAAGATATCCTAGGTAAGAGCTTTCCCTGAAAATAAAAACCAACAATAGATTTTTGTTTTTAGTAGACATTTAAGATTCCATAGCCATTTCCACCACCAATATATTTCCATCTCATTCCTATCCTAAATAAGATGTAAATAACCAGCTTTGGGGGACTACTTACCTATTTTTGATAGACTCCATACTAATAGATCAGCTTCATTAGAAATTCTAACATGACTGGATTTTAACAAAGCCAAATAAGTATCTAGAAAATGATTTCTTGGTCCACAAATCCAAAAAAGTCAGCATTCAACCACCCCTGTTCCTATAGAATAGATACACCAGGACATGTAATATCTTTCAAAACAAAAAAAACCAACATAGTGTAATTTGTCAATCATAGAAGCAGGTAAGCTATGTCTCCACTTGCAAGCAATCCAAGGGTCCATGCCAATACGCACCTCTGTACCAGTCCCAACCCTCCACACAAGAGAATGTCCAATAAGATCAAAAGACCAGAGTACAACTTTCCAACATATGGAAATGCCTCTCTTTTTCTTAACAGAGACCCTAATCCAATCCAATAATGATAAATGCCTGATGTATTTCTGAAGAGCAATCTGCACCCAAAGACCTGTTCCATGAATAAGATTCCACACACTTTTTGCAGCTAGTGATTTAGCAAATAAAGCAGGAATTTTCAAACCCCAACCTCCCAGAGATTTAGGATTTGCCAAAGCCTTCCATGAAGACCAAGGTAAACCTGTAGGTTCCTTGTTTCCAAACCATAAAAACTTGAAACAGATCTTCCTTGTTCTTTCAAGAATACCAACTGGAATCCAAAAATGCATCTAGTATACCGGAATGGCCTCAAGAACAGACTTCACGAGAATAAGTTTGCCTCCCTTAGATAACCATCTAAAACTCCAATTCTTAACTCTCTTTTCCACTTTAGTAATAAGCCAATCCCAATCTTTCAACAAATATCTGCAAGGTTTGAGATGAAAACCAAGATATTTCATACCACTCTCAATTTTATCAACAGAAAAAGAGAATATATTCTGTAAAGAAATCAACTCAGATTCATCCAATCCTGAATAATAAAAAGAAGATTTATCCTCAATAATAACCATCCCCGATGCTTTGCAGAAAGCCATCAAAACCTCATATAATGTTGATAAAGACTGTTCAAAACCATCAGATACCATTACATCGTCGTTCACAAATAGAACATGAGAAAGAATAATATTGTTACCAAAAGAGATACCCTGATAAGCCCCACTAGCTTTAGCTGAAAGAAGAGTCCTGCCCAATCCTTCAACCACAATAAGAAAAAGTAAAAGAGCCAGTGGGAATCCTTGTCTAAGCCCCCGACCATATCTAAAAAAGGGTGAAGCCACCCCATTAATCAATACAACAAAAGAAACAGAAGTAATGCTACTCATGACCCAAGTTATAAAGGGCACTGAAAACCCATTTTAGACATAATCACCCATAAATAAGTCCAATTTACACAGTCATAAGCCTTTGACAAATCAATTTTTAGAACCACCGATTTTAAACCCTTGCTATGAATAGTATGTAAACCTTCCTGAATAACACCAACAGCTTCATGTATCTGTCTTCTAGGCAAGAAACCAAACTGTTCATTAGATATATATCTCCCCAAAATCTTTCTGATACGAATAGAAATGATTTTACCAATGATCTTATATATAAACCACCAGATAGTAATAATTCCAACTCACCAACAAACAAAAACCCCATCACCCATAGTTTCTTGTAGAAACAGAACATCAATAAACTGATCAGTAACCAACCTACACACAACTAGTTTTTTGGGTTTACTAGCTAAACCTCTACAATTAAGAGACATCACGATCATAATGTACCGCTATAGAGGGAATCCACTGCTCTAAGTGCCCCAGAAACATCAGAACGGTCAAGAAACTCTAAAGAATCACCAGGTTTCACTGAATATAATAATCTATAAAAGATCACAGCTCCCTTAGAATAGACACTATCCTTCAAGACCTTAGAACTAGATTGAAGAAAGTAACCAAAACCAGAATCCTTAAAATCCCTAATAGGGGAAATAAATCCTAAATCCCCTAGCATGGATTCACCCATATTAAACTTATCCAAATGATCCACTCCTGCCTCAGAACTTCTGCTTAAAAATGTACCCTCCTCAAAATCTACCATGGATGCCAAACATAAAGGTTTAAGAGTCTTTTCATAGAGATCTTGAGATATAGACTCAAAATCATTAGGACATGTTCCAATCTCCATAGGCAATAAACCCTCCAAACCAACAGTAAAATGAGACAAGGATAAATCAACGGGAAGAACTCTAGAATTCTTGACACGCCAAACAGGTTTGGGCTTAGGGACATAAAGAAACTGTTTCTTTAAAAAAGGGAGATGGCATTGGGCTAGCAAATGACCATAATAATGACAGCGATTACACCGAAATAGTACCCCCACATAATCCAAAGGCTGGGTAAAAATTAACTCCCCTTTCTTAATAACGATATCTTCAGCTAGAATGTTACGAACATCCATAAGGACCAACACTTTCCCCAGACAACAAACACCAGGTCTAAAAAAGATAAATCAACCTCTAGAAACGTCCCAAGAGCATTACCAATCAACCTAAAAAAGTCCACAGACCAAAACTCGAAAGGCAGATTAAGCATCTTTACCCATATGGGCATAGAGTCATACCTCTCAATGTGTGGATCGAATAACGACGTCCAACGTTTGAGAATGAGTCTCGAGCTATCCCATTTCCAAACACCCATCAAGATGGCAGCCACATCCTCAGTGTTCTGAAATTTAAATGCCAGCCAACCCCTGGGAAGCATAAAAATATTTGGACAGGAACTAACCGCATGCTTCCAAGTAGTAGAAACCCAACTGTTAATGCCTTCAAGACTGATCTTTCTCCCACCAAAGCGACCCACAAGTGTAAGTGCATTGGTAAGCACTATCTCGTTCATGGAAACGTCCTCACCCACCACCAGAAGAAAGGGTTTAACCTGCTTCCAAACGCACTGAATTTTTCTCTTAAAATGTCCTTTCATCGGCACATTATGTGGGAGAAACTTTTCAGGACAGGTAACCCCAATAGATACAAAATCACCTGCCAACTCAGAAAGCCCGCACTCAAAAAAACCTTCAGAACTGCCAGCATCCAAAATTCTATCATCTAGAGATGGCGTTCTATGTTTAGTGGAATTTCCATAGATATCAAAAGACAAATCCAAATCAAAAGACCCCAATGTTGTCATCTCCACCTACAAAGATTTAAGCGAATAATCAACAGGTACCAAACCCACATCCTTATCTGGCAAAATCTTGCTAGAAGTGTACAAATTATCTTCATAATCAGCAGCAGGCAAATCACTCGAAAGCCTCGGCATGGCGCTCCCACACAATGGCAAATCCTTCACAAACGAAATCTTAGAACAAGGGTTCATACCCAACTCCACCATAGACTCTCCAGTAGCCATACCATTATCAACATTATCTACATGTGACTAGGGTTTTCCAAAGCATAGTAAATTCTACAATAAAAATAAAGTATTATGTTGGAAATTACATGAATCACCTTGTCAAGGATGATGTCATTATTGTCATTAACTTAAGCTTTTATTAATTTTATTTCAAGAAATCCATTAATTTTATTTATTTATGGTCTAAAGATGAAAAATGTGAGGGCCATGTTGCTTAGAGGACATGAAACTTCGTACAATTGATGCTATGTCACTTGTAGTAAACTCACATGTTTTTATCAATAGAGAATGATTTCATGTATAATTAATCTTAAATTATTTGTGGTAAACTTGTATCTATTTTTTTACATTATACAATTTTATTGACAAAAATATATAGGTAATACATGTATTTGAAAAAAAATTATATGTTTTTGAAAAATTTGATGCAACCTACTTGTTGAGGTCTCAATAACACCCAAACTTGGTTGACTTAGAACCTCTTTTTAAATTTTAAAATCAAGTCTTTTCAATGTTATGCTTTCTTTAATCTTATTCTTTTGAGTTTGATTAAGGAGTAGTCCAGGCGTTAGACTACTCCGTCCATCGTCTCCGTTAACAGGCTCTATTAACCGTCAACGCCTCCGACCCTTTTTGTTCTCGTTTCCGTGAGCATTCACCGGGTCCCACATGATCCCTGCAGATCTGTCGTTCCTCGATGTCCTCCCTGCAGATCCACTGTCTCTCTCAGCTACTAAGGCGGTTTCTCTCCTGCATAGGTATGATTTTATCACACTTATCCATTCTTTTCCTATCACTGTATCTATAATTTTCTTCCTTCGAACTTACAGTGTTTTAATATTATCTGAGCAGATAAATCAGCTTGTCTGGACTCGTTTTCACAGAGTTGTAAGTTAAGAACTGATTGATAGTTTTGATGATTAACAGTTCAGATAGGTTCGTTGAAATTCTCTTGCTATCCAAAATTCCAAATTGCAAACACCACCTAAACTGTGCTTGTCCCTTCGAGCCTAACTGAGGGGCTTGTCTGTTTTGGGCTGTGTCTGCTTAAACTTTAAAACTGTGCTTGTCCCTTCCGGCCTACATGAAGGGCTTTTCTGTTTCTGCTTGTCCCCAATACTATGTTGGATATTGGGTTCAATTTTCACTTGGATATTGGGTTCAATATTTTTTTAGTGAGTTTCCGTTCAATTTTATATGTGAGTTTCCCGAGATGGATTAATCCTCTCTAAAAATCTTAAATCGACAATGCCATTGCTAGCCTTCATCCTTAGATCTTGAATGAAATCTTCTCTATTTGGTCAGAATCCATAGAAGCTGCACAGAGAAAACCACTGGATTAGAGACAAAAAGGATTATCGTGATTTTCCTTCACTGATAATTCAGTATCTTTATATTCGTCGCCTTGCCTCCTTCCTAATTGAACAAACTACATATAGATTAGCTGGGAAGGTGGTCCCACTTTATATATGTGGCAGAGTTGCCTCTGCGAATCCAGATATATAAGTCGCGCATAAAAAAGGAAGAAAATCAATTGATAGCTTACAAGTTTTGGGAAAGAGGTCATATTTGCCAAAGAAAATTCCATTTTGATTTCCCATCAGCTAAGTGATTCTAATTCACCTACAGTTTATATCGTTCCGGTTGCCACATTTTTCGTCGCTTCCTTGGATCAATTTTGAATTTCAACAAAGCTAAACATAAAAAATGTATATTTCGCTCTTATTTCAACAATGGTTTGTTGCGCAGTAAAGGGCTCCGTAGTCACGATTTATGCAGGATACTAGGAGATTAAGGGATCACCCTCCCGTATGTTATCCTTCATCTCCGATGCTTTCTACTCTGGGTTGTTTCTAGAACACTTGAACTTATCTATATCCAATAAACGAATAGACTTGTTGGCGTGTACAGATAGAATGGTTGATTGTAGGATGGATTTATTCACAACTGAGACAGTGAGTTTTCCATTCTTGATGCACGTAGAACGCGTGATGCCTACCAAACCGATCCCTTATGGTAGTTTCAAATGTTGATCCTCCTAGATATTTGGGATCCCAATTCAACATAAGCACAATCATAATCCTCTGTTTGCCTATATAGTTTTGATTTTTGAGATATGCTCCTGAAATTATTAACCAAATTCCAATATTTTTCTGGGGCTATGATTATTATGGATGGTTATGGGATTACCCTTCAAACTGTCATCACACATCCCGGATGTTACTTTTGTATTAAGCAATCCAACGTCGAGCTTATTAGTGCCTTGGTAGATATCAATACCCCTGCCACAGACAGAGGGCCAACAGATGCGACCCCGACGGATGGATGGAAGGAGGGAGACAAAGGAGCAGAGAGAAACCCAACAGAAGGAAGTCAGTGAGGGGCTAGAGTGATGCAGGTAATCAAGCTATAGCGAGGCAGGTAACAGAGCTGAGAGGGTGGTTAGCGAGTTAGGAAAAAATACAAGGTGTTGAGTTTGGTATAAATCTTTGAGACTGTTATTTTCATTATGTATTTTTGGACCTCATAGGATGCCTTTAACTTACATTTGTAAGTGCATTTCACATTTGGGAAAATCGACCTTTCACGAAGATGTGCATCAGATTGATGAGATGGCATATTTGCTTTTAGGGTCAGTAGGAACCTCGTCGCTTGATGAGAGAGAATTCCAACTTGGACTTCCTAGAGATGGATATTTCTTTATACAAGAAGAGTGAATGAGGTCGTTTTAACGAACTGACATCCCGACAAAGTAAGTGTGATACGTAGATATGGCTATATCATCTATGAGCACTAGTAGAGATGTCAGTCAAGTAGAGAGAAGAGATTATTTTAAAACTTCTCTGCGCATTGGAAAAGGTGGATATGAAGATCCAAAAAAGTAAGTGTCAATGGATGGCTCTATGATGAAATTGTATATAAATCACATAGATATGGCATCATATATGCAAGTTCGAGTGTAAAAGTCCCAGAGAAAGCTAGAACTTACCTATATGACATCATATAGTAACACGTAGATAGGCACCATACTACAAAGTAGAATAGTTTGTTTGTTGGAGCTCAGGAAGAGAGGTTCAAATATAGGCACACGTAGATATGGCTGCGTAAAGGCGTGCAGGTTGTTAGGTTTCCAAGCTAGCTAGCAAGTTTCCCATAGCATAAGATTTAAGATTTAAGATTTTTAGAGAGGATTAATCCATCTCGGGAAACTCAGATAGAAAATTGAACGGAAACTCAAATAGAAAATTGAACGGAAACTCACTCAAAAAAATATTGAACCCAATATCCAAGTGAAAATTGAACCCAATATCCAACATAGTATTGGGGACAAGCAGAAACAGAAAATCCCTTCATGTAGGCCGGAAGGGACAAGCACAGTTTTAAAGTTTAAGCAGACACAGCCCAAAACAGACAAGCCCCTCAGTTAGGCTCGAAGGGACAAGCACCGTTTAGGTGGTGTTTGCAATTTGGAATTTTGGATAGCAAGAGAATTTCAACGAACCTATCTGAACTGTTAATCATCAAAACTATCAATTAGTTGTTAACTTACAACTCTGTGAAAACGAGTCCAGACAAGCTGTTTTATCTGCTCAGATAATATTAAAACACTGTAAGTTCGAAGGAAGAAAATTATAGATACAGTGATAGGAAAAGAATGGATAAGTGTGATAAAATCTTACCTATGCAGGAGAGAAACCTCCTTAGTAGCTGAGAGAGACAGTGGATCTGCAGGGAGGACATCGAGGAACGAAGGATCTGCTGGGATAATGTGGGACCTGGTGAAGGATGCTCACGGAGGCATTGACGGTTAATAGAGTCTGTTAACGGAAACGATGGATGGAGTAGTCTAACGCCCAGCGAAATCGTCGACCTGTTAGACTACTCCGTTTGATTAATGGTCAATAACACCCAAACTTGGTTGACTTAGAGCCTCTTTTTAAATTTTAAAATCAAGTCTTTTCAATGTTATGCTTTCTTTAATCTTATTCTTTTGAGTTTGATTAATGGTCACTTGTTGTTGATTCGACTCATTATTATTGAATGCATATTTGATCATTTTGCCTTAAACTATAATTATGACTATTTGTGTTAATTGCATTGTTTGTACATGTTTTGTGTTGTCTACGTCATATACCTCGTTGTTGGGTCTCTTGGATTTGAATGGCCTTAACTTGAGTGAAGTGATTTGTGAGAGAGGAGCTGATTAAATTCTATCAAAGCCATTATTTTTCAAATCTTATACACTTGAAATAAAATATCAAGGACCTTGAGAAGATGGTGGAATCTAAATTTAATACAAGTGAGAATATTGAATAGACTTGTCCTTATTTTGTGGGTCAACCTTGCCACTCTAAGCACTAACGGATTTTAGTGAGAACTCTTACATTTAACGAGGGTCACAAATTTTTATGGCCCACCACTCTTGAACTAAAGAAGTATAAATAAGTGCCTTTAGGGTTCCTTCATCACCTCATTGGGCACGAGGCATATGGTTTCTTGATATTCCTCCTTAAAAGCTTGGGTTGGGCACACAACTTGAGTGCACGGGGCACACATATTATCTTTGATTATGGATTTCTTTGGATAGTTGGAGGGTTATCAGAATAATTACAACCAAAGAACCCTTTAACTAGTTCAAGCATTTTTATGGCTAACTTGTTGGTTTGGGCATCACTATTGAATTGGCTATCACACCTTGAAGTATGATCATAATAATAATGAGTTTAATTGGATTTTTCATGTTATTGTTATCACTTGACTTTCGTTGCAGGTCTCACATGGAATTGTAAGGTGATATAAGTTTCTCAAGTATATATGTATCATTTCCCCATTCGATAGGTAAGTTTATTTGCTTAGTCACAAAAACAAGGGGAAAAGCATAACATAAACCCTGATCATGTTTTATTTTGAAAATACCAATAACAAGAGTGGAGTATTAAGTCCATTGTAACATGATAGATGGTTTGAAATTTTATGGTTGTTTTTAAACATGATACGATACTAGCAACAATTGCATTAATAATAATAATAATAATAATAATATCATAGGAATTCATGAAATCATCCTCTAACGCCACAAATCGACCTATAGTGTTTTCAACTCCTTCCAATAGATATCGATTCCAGAGCGGGAAAGGAAGCCTTGGGAGAATTGCCCACAGATGGCGTTTTTTCACTCTTTCTCTCACAGGATCAAAGTTTACATGCTAACGATCTAGCACTAACGAGCCATTACCCACTCTCCATAAGCGGCTTAGAACCTCAGAGGCATGTGATTCCTCTAAGAAAACAAAAACTATCCAGCCCCGAACCAGCAGGCTGATAGTTGGAACATAGGATAGAAATGGTTTCCAATACTCAGAAGCCCAAGAAAACCAGTCTTTTTTTTCCATGGAAACATATTCTAGCCTACCAATTAAAGCACGACGACTCAAAGCTTCCACCCTGTCCATATAAATATCCTGACCAACCACATAGCGAAGTTTCCCTTCCAAAGTTTTGTATGCCTTTGCCTTTCTACACCTCTGAAATCGAGCAGAAACATGGTCCACTCTTGGGTTGGGAGACCCATCATGGGTCTCCACCATCGGAATCAGGGAAAAAGCTTTCCAGAAAGCGGTCCACAAAACAGAATAAAACCTCAATCAATGGCAGACCATCCAAGATCAATCCCCGGGCAAAAAGGCAGCAGAAAGTAAGGGCTTAAATATCAAATAACCTTAATGAAAAACCTCAGATATCAATACCGGCACAGAAAGAATCAAACCACATATAATAGAAAGACAATCGAACCCCAAAATATACCAAAAACTATCTAGAATGCCAAGTATACCTCAATCAATAGAAGACCTTCAAAATCAATCCCCGGGTAAATAAGCAACAGAAAAATAAGCTATATATCAAATAACCTTAATGAGAATATCAGATTTCAATACCGATACAGAAAGGATCAATCCACATATAATAGAAGACAGTCGAACCCCAAAAAATACCGAATACTATCCAGAAAGCCAAGATGGAACAATGTAGGGCAAGTCGAACATCAAATATACCGAATACAATTCAGAATGCCAAGTCGGTCCACAAAACAGAACAATACCTCAATCAATAGCAGACCATTCTAGATCGATCCCGGGCAAATAAGCAACAGAAAAATAGGCTAAATCAATTAACCTAAATGAGAACATCAGATAACATACTGGCACGAGATAGGATCAATCCACATATACCGAATACTATCCAGAATGCCAAGTATACCTCAATCAATAGCAAATCATCCAAGATTGATCCCCGGGCAAATAAGCAACAGAAAAAAGGCTATATATCAGATAACCTTAATGAGAACATCAAATATCAAAACCGGCACAGAAAGGATCAATCCATATATAATAGATGACAGTCGAACCCCTAAATTATCGAATACTATCTAGAATGCCAAGTCGGGGTAATGTAGGGCAAACAATACATGGATACTATCGACAATAATCCCAAAAAAATACGACTGCGATAAGAGAACGATAACCAAAAGAGGACAGAATCATCTCAAAACCCTCAAAACTTCGGAAGCCGAAGAGGGCGCAAACCCGAACAACACAACTCCAATGCAATTCGCATCCAAAGCCAGAGAAACCAATAAAATCACAAAACAATCAAGGGATAAACCCCAGATAAAGAAACCGAGACGAAGTAAGAGGGCTTAATCGCAGGGTTAACCCTCAATACTAGCCCTTTGGCTATCAGTCAGGGAGACTTCACTGTGTGCATAAGACTAACCCTAACAACCACATGACTTAGCAATCAATCCCTATAAAAGCCAATGCTGACGATGAGGGCAAAAAATCATATACCATATATCAAATACCATCCCACAACCAAAGTCCGGAAAACCAAAAAAACACAAACCGCCGGTGGACCATCCCCGGTCAATGAGACCGTATTGAAGTAAGAAGGGTTACACACTGGGTAAGAACCACATCATTCCCTTTGGTTTTCTGACCGAGAGACAACAAAGCGAAGACAAATTAACAGACAAAACCCTAATAATGCCACATCCCGACAGACTCTATCAAAAGGACAAATTAACTGTACAAGGACAGCCAACTCCTCCACGTCTAGAAAAAGCGAGTCGCCACCCAGACGTTGATAAAAAAGGTGACAGAATTGACTAAAATGAAAAACTTCCCACTTCTTTTAAACTGGTTGGTACTAGTCCTCGATTATGAGGAGGGACTCCAGTTGCCGGGAGTGGCTAAAACAAAAGTCAAGCAATCCCACAAAACCCATGTCAAAAACCAGTGGGAGGGTGACGAAGATAAAGGTCCGGCCAAATCCAGAAAACACAGAGAAGAAACCCAACAAGAATGCCAAATTGAAAATGGGTTTGACAAAACACTCCCGTAATAACCCAGAAGAAAATAGAAAGACAGAGTGCAGTAACAGGAAGCCTTATCAACCAGAAGCCGAAACAATAAACACAGGTTGGAAGAAAACGGTTAAAGAAACGACCAGTACCTTGAAGGAGCGCAGAGACCAACGCCATCCCTTCTGAAGCTTGTGAGAACTTCGTCCTGCGGGCTGCAAACAAACCCTCGCTCGCCTATCATTGTTAGCACATTTCTTCTAATTCTATACATTAGTTGAACATTACTTCTCAAGATGATACCCTATGAATATTTGGCAACGGCACGGCATTATGATTAAAACATGGTTGACTTTTGGTATGTAAATGATGTCTTTTGAATAACAAAGACTGGTATTTTTTCCTCTGAAAAAAATAAAAATAATAATAATAATAATAATAATGTGTCAATATATACATAATAATAATAGGTGTATATATAGCACATTTTAAACATAATACAGTAATATCAATATGCCAATATATACATAATAGGTATATATTTATCACATTTTATATATGACCATAAAGGTATATTTAACACATTTAGAGAATGTGTTAAATATACACCTATCTACTACGTACTATTATTATTAATTCAGTTGTTGCTACTAACCAATATATAATAAATATTCAAATATTACCTATCATATATTAATATGAACAAATATCTTCATTTATGGTTAATATAACTGATTATGATACATGATTACATTACACTATAATAACAAGAGCCACGAGGTGGCAATGTCCCTGCAAAATTGCAAATATGATATTTAAGAATTTGCAAAAGATTTTTAAACTATTGCTAAGATATCCAAACAATAACACTTCAAGAAATAAAGTTTCTAAGCATACTTTGAAATAGAAAGTAGCAGGTCACTTAATATCCATGATCTTCATGATCTTTTATAAGCTAGATTATTAAGCTATATATCTTATAAATACTAATTTACATCTTTATATCATAACAATATTTTACAACATTTGTATGACAATTCTCTAAAAAAACACAAAAAAAAACTTAAATTATAAATATATATATAAATTTAACCTAAAATATATATAGATTTAAAAAATATTCCAATAAGCAATATAAAAGTACATACAAAATGTAAAGCTAACAT
>LPNX011213903.1:413599-453750 GCA_001517045.1 Pseudotsuga menziesii | reverse complement strand
TATATATATATATGAAACACCAATAAACTAAAAATCTTTATATATGTATTATATATAATAAATTGAAATGTATATATATATAACACCAATAAACTAAAAAACTATATACAAAGAACACATATTTCATTAAAGTTGTAAATATATCTGGGTTTTTATAACTTTAACTAGATTGAGTTTTTTCAAAATGAGTAAAGCCTTAAACTTGGTTTCATTACATTATTTCTGTTAATATTAATTATAGTTTGTATTAAAAGCTAAGTTGGTTAAATCTATTTAATAAAATTAATATTGTGTATGTTATTATGATTAATCCATATAATATAATTTGATATAGTAACTCTTATGTTTGTGTTGAGTTACTATGCAAGTAAAAGGTTGGCACAATTTTAGAATGATCGAGACAAAAACTATTTAATAACATAATACCAATATGTTTGTTACTATGACAATTTAAATTCTATATATAGTTAGTAAATATTGCATGTGTTGAGTACCATGTTTTATTGATGATGATGATGATGCAATGATGATCATGATGATGATGGTTGTTAACGTCCAATAAGACCAAGTTTGGTATGTTTGACTTTAAGAGAAATTATTTGGTTTGCTTTAAGGTTGCATTCATATGCTGAAAAGGCTTGAAGAGAAGAGTTATGAGCTCACCATAATTATGGCTTGTAAGAAGGCTAGGAAGGCCTATATTGCAACAAAGATTATGAAACTGAAATCTAATATGGGTGTACGCAGGACACTCTAAGAGAAAGTGATTTTCATTTGCAATGGTCATAGTCCCACAAAGATGGCAAATTCTTTATGCCCACTTCAATTTAGGAATTTTTCAATGCCCTATTTAACTATGGAGCTCATGAGAGTGTGTTCTTAATATCTTGGCTATATTAACTTTTTACTTTGAACTAGTCAATAAACAAAGGTAACTTTGATATTCTAGATCAAGTTTAATGACCTACTTATAATATCTTAATTTTTTTAACATCTATATCATCATCGCATCACGTTTTTCTTTAAACTTTGAAGTAACAATATTTTTGAGATTATTAATATTTTGCAGAATGACATTTTTATTGATCTCCCAATGGTTTTGACTAGATTTTTAAGTGCATTTATGGAATCTATGATATCACATGTTATTTATCATGTACTTATACATCAGAAACCTAGTCATAGCCTTGCTTTCGATGGGGGAAAGACCCAATTCAATTAGGAGAATAAGGTAGGGAGTATTGATTCTAATTTTGAGGTTATAAGTTACAAAATGCTACTAAAATTGATCAATCATTCTCCAAGATTCTCTAGAGATGCTACAACCTCAAAACTTCATAGCCATATTCTATTACATAGCTGGCAACATTTTATAATCGACATGATAAAATATTATATATTCAGTGCATGTTTAAGTTTATTATTTTAACGATCAAAGTCAATTATAAATTACAATAGCAACATAATCTATTTTTATTTTTCTATTAAAAGTTTAGTAGGATTACGTCATGAATAAAGTTTGTGAAATAAATTTGTTACATATAAAGTTATTTACTGGCTTTAATAATCAATGTTCGTTACTATTGTTAACTTGGATTTTAGTTCTAATTTGATATTATATTAATTATTATGCCTAAATTGAGTTTCCATGGTAAGTGTAGGAGATTTACATCATTGAATTTTAGTGATATATAATGTTGTGGAATTATGGCATAATACCAGCATTGTATTTGTTATTACAACAATTTTAGTTATAGTAATAGTAGCTAATTTTGTCTTTCTTTAGTATGATGTTTTATTTTAAGATTTTGGCACCACTTTATAGTCCACCAAAAAAAAATTATGAACTTAAAGTCTAGGTTTTACCGTTGTGATGATCAAAACAAATTATGAATTAGAATAGAAACACAATTTATTTTCATTATCATTGTATTAAAAATTATGTTGATGAATGTTTACTTCATCAATAAAGACTAATGTGCAAGAAATTTCAAATTGCATATTAATTATCAAAAATTGGTTTATCAAAGGAACCAAAAACCTTAGGATGTTGATGGTGAATTAATCTCTAAAGTATATGAGAAGATATGATGAATAATTTTGTTTAGACAATTCTTACTATTTTTTATCATCTTGGAGGTTTAAATTTGTGATTTTTGGCTTTTAAAGTAAATGCAAAATCAATTTTGGTTGTTACTGTTTTGGTCAATTTTGTATATAGTTTTGGAGGAGGTGGATTAGTCATGAACTTAAGAAGAATGTATTTTTTGTTCAATTATGAATAGAAATATGAATTTTCCTGAGGAAAAAAGTTATTTAATGATATTGATGTTAGTAACATATCCAGTGTTTATTGAATCTCTTCCTCTCCTCAACAGGTTGTCTCCAAAGCCAAAAGCCTCCTGGGGGACACTCTTAAGTTCCAAGGGGAGCAATATTTCAATACAACGCTGTAGACCTTTGAAGAAGTATGGATCTCGAGTTTAAACCCAGATCTACTGAAAACCCTTCCCTATTCCCCAAGCTCTCCAAAGCCGGCCGTGTGGGAACTCAGGAAAGAACCAGGGGAGTTTAAGGATTGGAGGAAGAAGCTGAACATGAACTCTCTCTTCTTTGATGGAGCTTCGAAAGGAAATCTAGGGGAGGCGGGAGGTGGAGGGGTGCTCCACGACCCTGAAGACAATCTGCTGTTAAAGTATTCTTGGGGTATAGGAACCGAAACCAATAATATGGTAGAAGCTCTAGCTCTATGGCAGGGATTGATCCAAGCAAAAAACATGGGAATAAATGATCTAATAGTTTTTGGAGACTCCAGGATCATCATCCAGGCCCTGAATCAAAGCTCCAAAATATCAAATCTCCAACTTAGACAAACTCTGAATCGAATTCAAAGGACTATCTTGGTGTGCAAACAAGTAGAGATATACCACATTTTTCGGAAGCTAAACTCAGCAGCTGATACAGCTGCCAATGATGGAGTCCTTTTAAGCAAGGGGGAACTTCTCACTAACCATGGGAAAACGGTTCTGGTATTTCCCTGAGGGCAAGTTACATTATGGTAGGAACAGGTTCGGACTACCACCCGGGAATAGTACGCTTAGAAACTCATTGAATACCTTGCACTGTCTGAAATCATGGCTAATAATTAGGAGTTCGTGGGAAATGGTGGAACATCATGCTAGATTCGCCCAGGGAGGCTATCCTGTTGTTATCAACATGCTCGGAGCGGAGATATCAGGTAGAAGTGATCACATTCCAGCGAAGGATGTACCCATGTCCTATCACGAACTCATTCAGGAATCTCGCCGAAGATTTGGGATTTGGCCTTATTTGGTGATCTATCGCTATCTGGGTAAATTGAGACGTCTTCAGAATTCAATTTGGGTTATAGAAATGAGTCCGGCAGCAGCTCAGAAGCCTCTGCTATTAATCCGGTGTTGGAATTGGAAAGGGAGGATGGGGCTCTGCGCAGGAAGCTGAAATGGAAGATCTGGGCTCACATGTGGGCATTATGGAGCAGAAATTGGAAGGATTAATGCACAAAGATGCAACGAACTGGATCATGGGACGCTCTGAACCTTCTGCTGATGTGATTCCTCTCGAATTACGCCTGGTTAATGCGGGTTACAATTCGGGTATAGCTTTAGTGTCTACTGCATTTGTAATTCTGAAATCTGTTTGATGGAGACTGAATATTCTCTCAAACTCTGTTATTGGAGCATATGTAATTTTGGGTACTATATTAGGGAGGCTGAGGATATTCTCCCTCCCAGACTTTTAAGTTGTAACCTTTTGGTGGCTCTGCCACAGTTTTGCTAATACAAAACCTATCCGTTGTTGTTAAAAAAAAAAAACATATCCAGTGTTTATTAATAAAAACTTGTTTAACAATCAAAATCAATTATGAATTATACTAGCAACAATGTAGTACAGTGTGATTGTAGAGATATTGCTTCCATTAAATGCATGTGGATTGGTTTCATATTTTGTAGGAGATTGTTGAGATATTCTCTCAACCTACATCTCCATATTTGGAGTTAGTTGGATCTCACTCCAACTATATATACATGATATATGTGTGTATCCTTAAGATAATACAAATTATTATTGTGTGTAAGTCTTGTGTTATGGTTGTCCTTCCAATTTCTGAGTTGGTATCAGAGTGGGTGTTAGCTTAACTCCCTCACGAGAGGGCCAGAAAGATGTGAGAATTGATCATTTCTTTCCCTGTAAGCGTAGGCATGTGAGAGTAGAGTTTGCCGTGTGAGATTGCAATGTTATTATGTTTCCACTGTTTTTTTGTGAGCGGTTTTCCATGCCAGGAGAATCAAGCTTCGCTTCACCACATATTTGAGGTGCCATTTCTGAGGAATTTCCACCACTGTGAGAATGAACCAGATCGCTACATGTGTGGAGGAGACGATATCATTATGTAAGAGCAAAAACGATTTATTGCCGCCCGTGCCTACTAGTGTATGAGTTTATTATTGTCACATGGAAGAAAAACAAATTGTCAATACAATGAGGAATCTGGTTGGGGATCGATTGAGGGAATCAATCATCGTAAAGGAGCGGCCAACCCAGATGTGTTTTCTTGATCTCCTCGATTACTGTGAATTACTCATTGCATTGGATATTGTTTTTGTTAAAAGGATTTATTATATTCCCGTGATATGTCTGTCCAGCCAATAAACGAATGTGAAATCCTTGTAATCTCTAGGCACTCAATACATTCACAACCCACTTCTACAATTGGAATTCTTAGCCTAGATCACTTGAGAAGTTCCTACCTCCACTTTGTGGAACGGTATACATCCTTGTTTGGATATTAGGGTTGCTGCGACTACAATTGATGCGAGGACGAGATATTTGAACTTTTTATATTTGCTTGACTCAGCTTCAGAGAACATTGGGTGACTCAAATTCTTGGTTTCTATGTGTGATCAATAAGCTTATTATTTTTTATTGGTGTGCTTCCACTTTCCAATCTGTGAATAAGCTTGTGTTTCTTAAAGAATACAATGAGCTATGTATGTCAGGAAGAACATTGTGCTTACTCTTAGAGAAGAAAGAGTTTATGTGTGTTCGTTAGTTTGTGAAGGCCACTAGTATGAATATCTTCTAGATATGTTCAGTATCTAGAGTACTCTCCTAGATCCTGTTGGATTTAGCGAGCTATGTGTTCAACAGATGGAAGTATCTCCATAGAACAGTCCAGTTACTTGATTACTTATTTGCCAAACTCAACGAGCTATGTACTTTGGCATAGTTAAGTACTCAATAATGTTAGTCACTGCAATTAGTTTATTGGTGGTCAAAAGAGTTCCAGTTCAAATGAGTCAAATGGGAATCTCGAAGATGAAGTGAAGAAAGAGCGCAAACTGTGAAACTTCAAAGTGGGTGTAAACACTGATGAAGACTAGTCATACAAAGATTCAGTATTGTATTCTTTGTTTTGTAATTGTGTGTTGTAATATAAGCATTAAAGGGGAGTGTTAGAGATAATGCTTCCATTAAATGCATGTGGATTGGTTTGATATTTTGTAGGAGAATGTTGAGATATTCTCTCAACCTACATCTCCATATTTGGAGTTAGTTGGATCTCACTCCAACTATATATACGTGATATATGATTAAGGTAATACAAATTATTATTGTGTGTAAGTCTTGTGTTATGGTTGTCCTTCCAATTTCTGAGTGTGATGTTTTCCAATACAAGAGGAAACTAAAAAGGAAAACGGACTAAATTAGTTATAGCAAGTCTTCAATATTTACTCGTATAGTCATGCAGTGTTTGAACATGTTAAATTGAAAGGACTATATTAATATTCCTCTATAACTTGGATTACTTACAATATTATATTATCATTAATATTTCCATTTCTATATTAAAACAAAGTTCATCAAGACTTGACTCATGAATAATAAATCGTGTAAAACAAATCTTACATAGAAAGTTATTTAACGACATATTAATATTATGTTTGTTACTATTATTAACCATTTTAATAATGACACAAGTGTTACCTATTTATTTGTGTTGAGTATAAGTTATTATACTACTACAATGTTGACATCACTTTAAAGTCTACAAGAGAACAATTTATAAGTCTAGTTGTGTTGTTCAATGATCAAAATAAAATTATGATGAATTAGAATGCAAGATTAATATTATGTTTGTTACTATTATTAACCATTTTAATAATGACACAAGTGTTACCTATTTACCTTTGTTGAGTATAAGTTATTATACTAGTACAATGTTGACATCACTTTAAAGTCTACAAGAGAACATTTTATAAGTCTAGTTGTGTCGTTTAATGATCAAAATCAAATTATGATGAATTAGAATGCAATATTAATATTATATTTGTTACTATTATTAACCATTTTAATAATGACACAAGTGTTACCTATTTACTTGTGCTGAGTATAAGTTATTATACTAGTACATTGTTGACATCACTTTAAAGTCTACAAGAGAACATTTTATAAGTCTAGTTGTGTCGTTTAATGATCAAAATTAAATTATGATGAATTAGAATGCAATATAGTACGATTCAATTTATATCAAATATAATAAGGAATATTAGCAAAAACTCAATTCAAACTATATTGCAAGTATCTTGTATTTATTCATGGACCAAGTGTAAAAGATGTTGTTTTTAAACGCATTATTGAATTTGATTATGAACATTTGATATAGTGAGAAGCTATGCTGATCTAAACAAAACATTGAAAAGTTAAATATTGAATGGTGTTATGTAAATTACGCAAAAATATCATGACATAAATTAACATTAAAGTTAAACCCAAAATTTGTATATATATATATCTAGTAAATATTACAAAATTCCTCAAAAAATAACATGAAGATAATATTTGATATACAACAAACATTGAAAAGTGTTTCTTCATGTATATTAATAGCTCCTTCAAAGAACAAAATTACATTCATGGATCATTTCCTTCTAATCTCACCATATTCACTCAAGTAGATCAAGTACAACTTCTACACCAAATTTATTTATCTTGGTCTTATTGCATTGTTGTTTCTTTGGCATCCATGCCCAAACTATGGTATTAATTGGAATAGATCCAAGTTTTGTGTCTTCAGGATTTGGTACCTAATATTGTTCTAAAAATTTTCCCTTGTATTTCCCTGAAGTAGGATTCCACAAATCAACCTTTACATGAAGAGCCACACTTTCATCATCCTCACAGATATATGAGGTGGCTTTTTCCATCCAAATCATCTCTCCTTCATCCTCATTCCATGATCTAACTAGTAACATATTTCCTTTCTCAACATCAATCATAAGATTGAATGTTGGCTTTGGCTTGTTGCTCTTGGGTCCAACATATACCGGTTCATGTGTTACATTATCAAAATCCCCATCCATAATACTTGAGATTACATTGAGTGCATTACAGTCAACATTGACAATATGTCTTGTCTTGGGCCAAAAATCCTCAGAAGATTATCCACTTCCATCCACTATTGTATGATCATTATAGATTTCATCTAATGTATCTGTTAGGATTATTAATCCTTCCTTGGTCAAATGTCTATTAGATTAATTATTGCTTAACTTAGGAACCTTAAATTAATTAAATGAGTCCACTAGTGCAATTGGGTCCACATGGCCTAATGGGGCCACATGTACCAGTTACTGAAGTGTGGGGGACAATGCTATAGGTTAATTTCCACTTCCTACATGTGCATGCATTAGTGGGGGTGCCTCCTAGACCAATCCCTGCATTTTAGGAGCCACTGGGAGTCCCGGCACCAACCTACTTCAGCCAGTTGGTGTTAGCACTAGTTAGTCTTAGTTAGCCCTTAGTTACAATCAGTTACTTCACAGTCAGTTAGGCTAGCGCTACTAATGAATGGATAATGCATGGTTGCATGGGGAGGAGCGTTGTTCCTGCCTACCTCACTCTCAGTTGCACTGAGTTAACTAGTTGTTACTGCATGCTGGAGTTATTGGTCATCAGGGAGTTGTCTATTTGGACTCTGATATTGATTGGGAGACCTTAAGTTAGAGATTTAGTTAGATACAGTCTTATCCACTTGGACGATTCGAATTCATTACTCATGCATTCGAATTCTACCTATTTGTAATCTATTGTACACTGTGTATTATTATGATGAATATACTATAAATTCCTGAGCAATACTTGTCCATTTCTTGTGTGGTTTGTCTTGTTGGATTTGTATTTTCATTCTCCATTCAATTGCTGCAACATAATCAGAACTGTCTGCTTGAATATATAAATGACATTCAAATTCTAACATGGTATTAGAGCCTTCTCAGGCAGGATTCATGCTTGTTTCTCCTCATTGAACATCAGAAGCAGTTGGGTTTCCACAAAAGTTCCCTATGAAAATTTACTAGCTCTGGATTCATTCAGAGCAATAGAGAGGGCGTGACGTACCCTGAAAACATGTTCATGTCTGGAGGAAAAGAATGATTCTAGCAGTTCTTATGTTTTAGTATTATTTGCAGTGAAACTGACAGGTGCTACGTAGCTTGAAAGAAGTATTTTGCAGTCTCCCTGCTAGAGCAATTATGAGTTCTCAAACTCCTGAGCCACACATCCTCACAACTTCCAATTACCTTGATTGGAGGATTGATATGTAGTTGGCCTTGCACAAGCATGGCTACCACATGATTATACATGGATGGGAGGCTGAACCTCATCAGCCGGTAGAGTGGAACAAGTTCCTAAACCGTTGTGATGAAGCATTCAGGTACTTATGTACTTATATTTCTAGAGATCTCCTCTTTCATCTAGAAGGATTTAGGACTCCCAGAGAAGCCTGGGAGAAGCTTAATAGCTTGTTTAACAAATAAGATGATCTTCGGGGACACATTCTAGAGAATGAGTTGGTATCTCTACATCCCAGCATTTTCGAGACTATTGAGCAATTCTTCTCCAAATTCAAGTCTCTAGTGCTACAATACAGACAGTGTAGGATAGAGCAGAAGGATGAGCAGAATGTCCTTTCAATACTCAACAAACTAGGTCCTGATTACTTTGTCTATGTCTCTATGTTTCATTCCAAGCGGGAAAGCTTTCCTGATTGGAAACTTCCTTCTTTAGATTTATTCTCCGAGTCCTTAATAAAGGAACAAGACAAATTGATTCGAATGGGAGTCATCCAGAATTCAAAGGATCAAGCTCTCTTGGTTACTGAATCCTCCAAAGCGTAAGCAAAGGGGAAATCAAAGAAGAAGGAGCCCAAGGAAGCTGATTCGAAGTCTAAACCAAATCAGCAAGCTTCCGAAGGGCCCTTCGGCTCTAAGAAGAAGAAATTTGAAAAGAAGTTATGTTCATATTGCGAAAAGGGATACCATGTTGAAGAACATTGTATGAGGAAGCAACTTGATGAGATGCCCGCTCTTCTCAAGCAGCACAACTTTGCTCCTCCAAGAACAAAGAATCCTGATGAAGAAGCACCGACAGAAGATGCCGAAAGGTGTCATGATTTGAAAGAAAATCTATTTCCATCCTCGGCACACATTATAGATTCCGGAGCCTCCAACCACATGGTTTCCTACAGACAATCCTTCTCTACTATTTCACTATCAAAGGGGCCTAATATTCACATGGGAGATGATTCCCAGATTCTAGTAGAAGGAAGGGGCTCAGTGAGAGCGAAGCATGGTGAGTTCAAGAATATCTTATATGTGCCCTCCCTTGCTGCTAACATGTTATCTGTTTACCAGATGACACATACAGGCTCTCCCAAGAGGGCCACATTCGATTAAGTCTCAGTTTAGATTATAGAAAAAGCCACTGTAAAGCTTGTAGCGAAAGGTATTGCAAATCACTCTACTAAAGCTTATGAGTTTTCAGATTTCTTGCCTGTTTCTCCTCCTACAACTTTATTGTCTCTTGCTAACAACACCAGCAAGATTTGGCACGAGAGATTTGGCCATCTCAATTTCAAATATCTGAAGTAGCTCCACAATGATAACATGGTTGAAGGTTTTCCCTCCATCCAAACTTTTGATGGAGTATGTGTTGGGTGCTTGGTAGGTAAGCATCTAGAAAAGAAGTATGATGTTGGGAAGGCTCATAGAGATGTCTCTACACTTGATTTGATACACAATGATGTAGTTGGACCTATTCCCACAAACTCCATTAATGGTTGCAGGTATTTCTGACCTTTATTGATGATTGTTCTAGGTACCGCGGGATCTACTTCATGAAGCTAAAATCAAAAGTTTTTGAGATTTTTAAAAGTTTTAAAGCTATGGTTGAGAACAACTTCAATAAGAAGATCAAGTCAATAAGATCCGATGAAGGAGGAGAATATGTCAAAAAAGATTTCCAGAACTTCAGTGAATCAGAGGGGATTCAAATGGAACATTCAGTTCCATACACACCACAGCAAAATGGTGTGGCTGAGAGGAAGAAAAGATCACTGAAAGAGATGGCAACATGCGTTCTCCATGGTAAGCATCTACCTCCTTCTCTTTGGGCTGAAGCAGTAAACTGTTCTTCGTATTTGTAGAATAAGGTGCCCCACAAGTCAGTGGTTGGGTTGAATCCATTTGAAGCACTGCATGGGTATAATCCCAATGTCTCTCATTTGAGAGTTTTTGGTTCCAAAGCTTGGGCTAGGATACCACTTGACAAGAGAAAGGCCTTCCAAGCCCAAAGTAGCGAATGCATTTTGTTGGGATATGTAGATGATGCAAAAGCTTACAAATTGATGGAGGTTGCTATTGGAAGATGCTTCATTGAAATAAGTGTCCAGTTTGAAGAAGAACAACTGCATGATACTCCTCCAGTAGCACAGGAAGGTATAACCATTTCTCCTCCTATTTTTGATGATGATGATGATGTGCTACAGGTTTCAGATTCAGATGAAGAAGATCACATACAACATGATCTTTTTATTGAGACTGAATCTCAAGAGATTCTAGATCCAGATCCAATACCCATTCCAAATCAGAAGCCTAAACCCAGATGGGCTCAAAACCTTCTTGATGCAGATGGAAGTGGTGCTGGAGTTCCAGAAGACAAAATAAGAACTAGGTCCCAATATCAGAATGGGCATGCTGCACTATCTCTCATAGAATGGTGCAACAAAGTTCTAGGTTGGTGCTACTTGATGATGGTGAATGATCAACTACATGGCCCACAAAAACAGAGATTTGATCATTCCCTACCTTCACCATCCAACAGAACCAAACAGAGTCATTAGTTCAGAAGTACATTGAGAGGTCCATTGATGGACCATGCTGCTGCATAGAGCTGCAATTTTTTTGCTGCAGTGTTTTGCTCAAGTTATTTTTCTAAGGAGGAAGCTTCTTTCTTCTAAAGGTAGCTCGCACATTGCTATTTTCCTGCTTATTTTTGAGGGGGGGGGGGGTTTCCCATGAGTTTTTCCCCTGTTTCCTCAGTTGTACTAAGCAACATTTTTTTTATTATCTTCTAGATTGTATTTGGGTGACCTATGGTCTTTTTACCAAGGCCCACAGTTGTCCAAGTTAGGATTCAGGGGGGGTGTTAGGATTATTAATCCTCCCTTAGTCAAATGTCTTGTTGGTACCAGATGTGTATTACAAAAATTTGGATTCTGGCAGCATGCAGATAGAGAGAGATCTCAATTTTCATTACCAAAGTCTCCAAGTGATGCCTCAAGTCTCATATTTAGGAAGCCTTATTTTACCGAATTTTATAATTTAACCAAATATTTTTAAATAAATATAACAATATATTATTTTAAAGTTTTGAAATAATATGTTATATTTGTTTTAATTATAAATTGGTTATTTAAAAAATGGTTTTGTCCTATTCCAAATAATTGCACTCACCTCAATCCACTCATTATCTCACCTCACCTACCCTTCCACCTCACCATTCCACTCTCGCTCTCACTTCCCCTCCATATTGATTTCATTAAAATTACAGTATTTATCCTATGTTATAACTACCACTCCATTAATAAACGCTAGTTATGCATTCAAGCTCGTGTATCAAGCACTCAGGGGTCGAGAGCATTAAGCCTTTGTTATATATTAAATATTTGAAATTGTTAAGGAGGAATAGGTTTTATGTCACTGAAAGGGCTACCAAGATTTTATTCACAAGCGCTCAAGGAAGCGCTCAAGGAACCACTCACGGGTTTTCTTGATTTTCAGTATGAGTTGGAAATGATATACTAAATCTATGTTGAATATTAAGATATTCTTATTCTTATGCATATGGAATAATTTCTATCAAAGACAAAGCTTAAAAAGAACACCCAGTGAATATCAGTGTTTTGCTTGAAGCATAAATAACATGTTATTTTATAGAGAATACATGTGCTGCATATCTATCTCACAATATCCACTCATGGGATGGCTTTGAGCTTTCCTATATAAGAATGATGTATGTTTCTCTATGCCTCTCTACAACATGGAGTGGAGCAACTACAATAGAAGATTTGCACGAGTTATCTGAGTTTCAGATAAATCTAGGGTTCCATTATGGTATTCGCTAGTTCCATTTCAGAATGCATCATTTCATGTGCCAGACGTTAGCTGCAAAGAAAAAGGAGACCGAAGTTGTGGTTGTATATACAGTGGGAGTAATATCGATTTAATGTGTTCTTTTCTAGCTTGCTATGGATGGAGCTATACCTTCTACTCCCTTCATTTCTGCTTCCGTCATTGTTTTCTGCTGTCTTCTGATTCCACACACATGTTAATATTGGGCAACATTATTGTATGGTTGGGGAAATATTTTTCAGTATTTACATTTTCGGAGACATCAGCAAGATATACTTCTTGACAGTTACTAGTGCTTTGATATTCTGGCTAGGAAATTCAACTTAGAAAAAAGGAAGCACATTGTATTGATCAAGCTCAATATTTTCAAGTAGTAGAGTAGTAGATGAACTAGCAGAGAATTGTGCATTAAGAAACCAATAAAGAATAAATAGACAAGTTGGATTTGCATCTTACGACTTCATAGATGAATCTTCTCAAAACGCCCAAATTAACAAATATGCCAATTCGAGAAAAGTTAAGGATTATGGTCCTTATCTTTAGAGATTTGAATACATCACAAGTGGCGAATGGTTCTGGAAGTTTCTTTAAACCACGATATTCATCCTTAACATCTGTTCGCATCAACTATCTGCTCAAGGATAGAATTTGGTCAAAGGTATAGGTGGCAGAGCCTCATAAGGGCAGAGTATATCTTGAAGATGTTTGATGAAAGATCATTCCATATTTTCAAGGAATCAATTATAGGGCAGGATTTCAATTAGCTTAGTCATCAACCAAATCAGTTTAAGATTAGTTTTCCTTTCCAAACATTTGAAAGGGATAAAGATCTAGCATTCGTGATTACTTTCCAGGCAGAGGATTGGAGCAAGCCCTAGATATAAAGGAAGCATCCTCAGCTGTGTCATATTTCTTGTGACAGGTCATTAAAATTGTAATAGTTAGTTTGATGTTGTTTTATTATAAATTTTGTAAATTCCAAGGGACAGGGGAGAGTTCCAATCGAGGGCTAAGGCAAGGTTAGAAAGAGCTTCTACTGTTGGTTGTAGGCAAACATGTATTTATTTTTCCCTTAATATGAAGAGAGGCTTTGGAGTGATTACAGTCGAGATGAGCCCTATTCTATTTTATTATGAATTGATAAATTATGTGTTGTTCATGATTTTGTTCTGTGTATGGTCCTTATGCATCCATACCAAAATTATTATGAGTTATATGCATGTTTATTAAGGATCTGGAATAGAATTAGCTTACTTTTTCTATAAGTTCACACTCGCTAATCTTTCTATTACAACATGTTACATTTATACATCTGCTGCAGTCATTTCCCATGTCATATTTACCTAATCTTTGTAATGTTTACCTGTTCATAAACTCTCATACATATCTACTTTTTCCACATCATTAATATTTCACTAGCCATGCTCCTTATGCAGTCAAGGTGCATATTTTAGTGATAACATGTCTATTAGATTAATTATTGCTTAACTTAGGAACCTTAAATTAATTAAACGAGTCCACTAGTGCAATTGGGTCCACATGGCCCAAAGGGGCCACATGTACAAATCATTGAAGTGTGGGGGACAATTCTAGAGGTTAAATTCCACTTAATGCATGTGCATGCATCAGTGGGGGCACCTCCTAGACCAATCCCTACATTTTAGGAGCCATTAGGAGTCTCGACACCAACCTACTTCAGTCAGTTGGTGTTAGCACTAGTTAGTCTTAGTTATCCCTTAGTTACAATCAATTACTTCACATTCAGTTAGGCTAGCGCCACTAATGCATGGATAATGCATGGTTGCATGGGGAGGAGCACTTGTCCTACCTACCTCACTCTTAGTTGCACTGAGTTAACTAGTTGTTACTACATGTTGGAGTTATTGGTCATTGGGGAGTTGTCTATTTGGACTTCGATATTGATTGGTAGACCTTGAGTTAGAGATTTAATTAGATACAATCTTATCCACTTGGAGGATTCGAATTCATTACTCATGCATTCAAATTATACCTATTTGTAATCTATTGTACACCGGATATTATTATGATGAATATACTGTAAATTCCTGAGCAATACTTGTCCATTTCCTGTGTGGTTTGTCTTGTTGGATTTGTATTTTCATTCTCCATTCAATGCTACAACAAAATAAAAAATCTATGCATGAAGATCTAAATGGCATTCAAATTCTAACAGTATCAAAAACTCTTTCCCAATACTCTAGTTTATTTTCCATTCCTCTGTTACAATTGGCGAATTCTCATTGCCAATAGTGTCTTTCCACATTTTTACGTATGATGTTATTCCTTCCTTTAGTCCTTTAAAATAGACATCATTCTCCTTGGGACCTAAGAAATATAGCTTCCCTGTGGGAAATTTAGGTTGACCTTCACCATCTATATTCCACAACTCTATTGGTTCTGACCATGCAATATCTCTAATTGATTCTTTATAACTCATCACTGGAACACCATTAAGTACAATAAATTTGAAGTATTGAACTTTAAAGATATCCAAGTAGTGCATCTTTCCCTCCTTGATGTATCCATTAAGGAAAATTTTGAAGTCATACACTTTGTCAATAAGTGTAGGTGGAAAGACTCCTTTTTCTTCTATTGTGCGATATGTATCCATCATTTCCGATAAAGAATATATATCTTTACTTTTCAGGTTGGAAGACATTCTTCCATAGGTTCCATCTATGTCTTCATGGGTGTGACCTAGAAGAAAGAACCCAACCTCAATAGTGATGAAGACACCAAGTGCAGTTAATAGTGATGGAAACATGAACACATAACGATTCTTATTATCACTTGCTGCATTGTCCAACTTGTTGAGGCCTGGAAATTCACAGGAAACAACAGCAAGGGATTCTCCCCAGTCAACGTTCCCAACTAGCCCGTGACTGTTTGGTATAGGGAATCCGTCCAATTTGCGGTCCGACTACCGTAGGTCAAGTAACAAAAACAAAGGGTTTTACCGGTTGTGGCTCGGTCCACCATATATATTTTTGTATTTTGACTTTAAGTATGATATGCAAGTTCCTATATAAGATGCAGCTTCATGAAGAATGCAAGGAGTGGTCACAATGTGATGCGCAGGTTCTTACCTCTCGTCTTAGACTCTCTTGCATCTAAATCACACACAACTAGAAAAGCAATACTAACTAAGCCATCCCTAGGGAGCAAGATTATCAATTCATGAGTAATGTAATACTGTTCATATGTTAAGATAAATCATAGATAGTTGTTCTTAGAATCAAAACACATAAACATGAATAAAAATATACATGACAAGATAGCTCGTCAACTGCTAAAACATTCATTACTCATAGTGGAAATTATCACAGAATAAACCAGAGAACATTCATGTAAGAACATAGGTTCATAAAGTCAGAACGATCTCACGGTTAATGAAACACAGCTGAAAACGGAATAGTTCCCCTTCAACATTGTTCATTTCATCACATTTGAACATTCCACACAACACTTTCTCCAACAGGTGAAAAATTGTAATTTATTATTGCAAAACGAATTAGTTCCTCTTACAACAAGTAGTTCACAAGTTTCTCTGTGAAAAATCCCCCTCTTCCTATCTAATTCTTCTATATTTATACAAAAAATCAAAACTGTTGGGCTTCCCACAAATGATTCTTGGGCTTCCCCAACGTTTCATCTCCCACACTTTTCTTTAATTAAGTGTTTATATAATTTACAACATATTACAATAAAACAAACAAATAAAGTGCTTATGAGGAGGGCCCTGCTTGACTGTTCAAGAACTTATTCCACGCTGAAGCTTCTGAAGCAATATTTTTGAACTCAGAAGGTTCTAAAAAATTGATATTGATTTCAAATTTAGCGGCTTGATTTCTTATTGCTTCGATCCTGGCTGAGCTCAGGCGAAGTTGATCCTCTAGCAATTGTACACTAACCGCGGAATGTGCTACCTCATTTCTCAGGGTCTGCTCATCTAAGGCTTTGATGTGCTGAATCCTTTGTTCCTCTTCCTGATATCTACTTTGCAACATATCCAAAAATAGGTTGTGGTCCGGAAAGGTGTCCATTCTCTGTTCAGCATCAACCTGGCAACGATTAAAGGTAATCAAAAGTCTCCTGCAAAACTCTGTACAAGCTCCCTTTGTCTTCTTGACATCCTTCTTAAACTCTTCGGCTGTGTTTATGGCAAATTCCAATAAATCATAGTCTTCTCTTAGGCCTTGTTGATCTTTTGCTGGCCTCTTCTAGATTGGATTAGACACATGGGCAACACAAGTCTACCAAATGGCTCAATCATTTGGAAAGATTTATGCAAAGCTTTTCCACTCATCTTAGAAAGGATTGTCTGGAAAATAGGGGATGGTACAAAAGCGAGAATTGGAGCGGATCCATGGCTAGGATGCTCACAAAATCACTTACTTCCATTTCAACTAGTACAATTCATTCATCAGAAAGGGTTTTTTCACCTAAATCAAATAGCAGATCCTAATTGAACAAACCTCTGGCATCAAGGATGGAAGAAAAGTCAGGATCTAGAACTACCAGAACAATGGTCCAGGTTGTGGGACCAATACATTTTTTCCCTGCAATCTTCACACATTCAAATAACTGACCATAGCAAATGAGCTGATATAGGGGCATGCCCAACATGGGAATTACACGCCTAAAACTGGTTATCAACAACTCTTCTTACATCACTTTTAGGAAAATCAGAAGTGGTGGAAGGCAGGTATCTGGAAGCTCAAATGTCCAATGAAGGAAAAAATCTTCATATGGTGAACTCTTGCAAATAAAATCCCTACCTGGGACCATCTCTAGAAAAGGCAATTTTCAGGACCCGGATGGTGCAGTCTCTACAAAGACAATGAGGAAAACACAAACCACCTTTTCCTAAGATGTAATTTTTCTAAGCAAGTATGGGAGCATTCACAATCTCTCACCTCTTCTGGATCTAACTGGGAAGGCCCCACCTTGGAAGATGCCTGGAAATATTGGTCATCTTCTCCCCAAACTACTCAGATAAGAGCCCTTCTGCTTCCCCACATGTGGGGAATATGGTTATCTAGAAACAAATACATCTTCCTTGAAAAATCCATCTCCCCAGAAGAAGTAGCAAGGCAAGGACTGGATATCCTTTCTTACTTCCCCCAAACAAAAAAGTCCCAATCCAAGAATCATCATTCCTGAACAGCTGGCCAAAAACACCCCTTGGGCTTTCTTTGATGGTGCTTCTCAAGATTTGAAATGTGGGGGAGGAGCCAACCTCTTTCTAAATCCAACTCATCACTTTCAAATCTCAATGGAGCTGGGATCAGGATCAAACAATTATGCTGAACTCATGACCTTGAAGCTTCTCTTATGTTTTGCAATTGAAAGAAATTGCAAAAAAATACAAGTATTTGGTGACTCTTTGGTTGTAATAAATTGGATTGATAAGATTCAGAGATGCAGAAACACCTCACTAGATGCACTTTTTGAAGAAGTTAGCAGACTTCTTGCAAATTTTGAATCTCTTTCGCTCAAACATGTCTACAAGGAGCAAAACATGGAAGTGGACAGACTTTCAAAGGCAGGAATAAACTTGGAGTGGGGAACATGGAAAATCACAGAGAAAAAGGAGACAGAGGCCAATGAGTACTATCATATGCCATTTCTAGATCTGCCACAATAGAAAGTTTTTTGTAGTTCAATTATAAACTCGGACAGTTTTGGTTCAAACAGGAGGTTACAGAACTCTTTCCTATAGCTTTTTCCTGGCATGAAGCTCCCAATGGGAGAAATTGTTGTAGACAGTTTTTGTCTCAGTATATGCTCTGTTGATGATATGCACAAAAGAAGGAAATATAGTAAATTCAGTCTTTTCCGGCAGGAAGCTCCCCACGGGAGAAATTATTGCAGATAGTCTTTTGACTCAACATGTTTTCTTTTGTTGATATGCACAAAAGAAGGAAACACATAAGAAATGATGTGATCTCACGATGTAACTCTACAAGAAGCAGGAACAATACATACTTTTGTATGTAGCTTTTTGATTAATATAATCAGTTTTTTTTCTTTGGGAAAAATATTGGTTGATGTACCTCCAGTGAGATGAATGCTATTTGTTGTGATTGTTGCTTAAATGATTTGTAGAGCATGTCTTAGCCTTATAACACTTGCAGCAGATGGATGATAGTCTGAGTTATATTATTGGTATCTAGTCATTTACAGTTGATTATATTGTCTATTAGATATGGTTGATGATCAGGTAGAGACCTAGAAATGGTATGAGTATACACCTTAAATGGATTTGGAATCTCTGAGTCTAATGAGATAATTTATTTTTAGTTCCAGGCACTTGTAGAGATGGTCAGGTTCATTTTACTCATTTGATGCAGTTTTGCTTCACAGGATGATGTGTCTGAGCAGGGAGATGTTTTTATTGGATCTCCTAGGGAGTTGTATGGGGCATAAGGGGTGTATCCACTTGAATGTACCATATTACCCCCATCCCAGAGAGCCTAGTGGGATCAGTTGGACAACGCATGCACCCTAGGAGGTTTTTTTGGCAAATTCACATTTCTTGAGGTAGATTAAAAAATGATTAAATGTCTATTGAAGAAATCGATTTGGGCTACTGAGGTAAGGAAATGACATGGGATGAATCATGATGATGAGAGTGATGTCCTCCACACCTTCTCCAGTAGTTGCAGCACCTGATTGGGCCCACACCTATTTTTTGGGCACTTTTATATTATTTTCTGGAGCGTTTTGGAGGCTCACGATTTCCTCAAGGAGGCACAACGTCAAAAAAATAAAATATCATATTATTTTATTGTGCCATGGGGCACCCACAGGGAGTTAGTTAACACTCCATGGACCCACCATGTGCTTCATTTATTTCTTGTTGAGTGGGGTACCCTCTTTATGGGTGATCTAGTCCACTTTGGTACTTTATGGTTATATTGATCCATGTATTGTATGTTGAGCTCATCTCAACCATTGATTAGAACATTTATATCTTTTAATATTAGCCACTCATTTTGAAAGTGGTTAGGATTTTGGTTCTCTCATTTCTATTTAAAGGAGAGAGCTTCTCATTTGTAAGGGGTCTTTGGCTCTTGGATTTGGATAATAAAAAAAACTTTTCTTGTGGATATTTTTTGGATCTTCTTTGCGTCTAGTGTTCTTAGATGGTGATTGGAAAGTATTTTTCTTCCTAGAATTCGGTAAATTGTTGCAAGATCTGTATATTTTTGGGAATCTTTGTCTTGTCTATAGGGGGGCGACTTCAACTTGCGCATTTTTGCAGGGGGGCCTCAACTTGCTTGGATTGCCTTCGTTTTTTATCAGGGGGTTTTCATTAGTGTCATTGCGATATATGATTTTCTCTTGATATTTTTTTGTAGCATTTATCTTTTTTCTCATGTGGCAACAAATCTGATATTGTTGACGTTTGTTGTGTAGGAGAGAGGGCGCATTGAATCCTTGGGGAAAAACGTTGGACGTAGAAATTGCTCAAAGATTCTCAAATTGATCAGGATAGCAGGGATCATCATCATCAAGGAATCTACAAGGTTTTCTAGGTAAGATATATAGTTTGGTTCTTTTCTTCCATGATCTCAATCCATTGTACCTGCTTTTCTTTAATTTACTGAAAACTCCAAAATATTAAAAAATCCAAAAATAGTTAATTGGGGAACTGTTCGATATTTGGACAAACCACTGTTGGGTTTTGTATATCGGGAATCCCTCTCACCTTTTCATCTTCAACGCTATCCAAAAGGTTGCTGGTTTTCCCTAGATCTGAAAAACTGACTGTTAGAACCCCAGCGCCCCCACTGAAATTTTGAATTTTCTAGATCTGATTTTTTCTAGAAAATAACCACTTGGGTTCGTAGATCAGGTCCTCCTCACTCCAAAACACCTCCAATGTTGAGCTAGTTTCTTCCAGGTGGCCCTAGATCTGAGAAACTGGCTTTCAACACCCTAGCACTTCTAGTTATTTTCTGACTTTTCTGGATCTGATTTTTTCTGCATTTTTTCGACTTGGGTTTGTAGATCAAGTTATTCACATCCCATTTTTCCTCCAATGCTGAGCTGATGCCTGCCATATTGTCCTATATCTAAGGATATGTCCCTACAAACCCTAATGCTACCCCTCCTTCTGTTGGTTTCCCTTGCAAACTGAATTTTCTGGGCCAAACACTTTTCTGGGTCCATAGATCAAGGCATATACCAAGTGGGTCACTCTAACACTGTGTAGATACTGACTCCATTACCCAAGGCCCAACATGAACTGATCTCCAAGCCTAGCGCTAGCCCTCTTTTGACCTCTTTTCCCTGAAAGTTGACTTTTCTTTGACGACTCAGGTACTTTGACATTGTCACATCTTTCATTAAATCTATCCCTTTGGTACTAAATAGTCCCAGCTTTGTCCCTGCTCACCCTGCATTGGTTACGTTTCCAAAGGTAGTGGTTATCTTCATCAATTGCTAGTACCTCAACCCCAGATATTGTATCCACCCCATAAGTTACCTTGGTTCCACTTTGGATCGAACATAACACTTCCAAAACCCTAAATCCAAATCCTTGGCACACCTGGTAGCATCTCCCATAGATCTAGGGTCTTCAATTACCTTACACTTTATGTACTTCAAGCCTACTTGATCTGATCTGGTGTCTAGGTCTGATCTCTCCTATTGGGAGTAGATCTGGGTATCCCCCTTTGTTGTCTCGGACTTAGATAACATAAAGCAAAGAATTCCTTGATTGGCATGAAAGCCATTGATTTGGGAGTCTAGGCAGTCTTGGTTCCACCTCCTTAGTTGCTTGCCCCTCTACCATCCATTTTGGATCCACCATACATAGGCAACTACAAGGTTGGTGATAACAGACATGATGGATCATGAGAAACATGAAAAATTGAAGGTTCTTGCTGTGTTTTAATATGATATTTATGAGAGACAATCACTAGCTGTGGTTGAAGAGGAACTCGAGTTTCTCTTGAAGATGGGTGCACACTTTTTGAAGAAGTGCATGATTCCACTACCTTGGAACCAACCTATTGAAAATGCTTTACATTTTTTAGGGAGGTGCATGTTCCTATCCTTATGGATCCTTCACATGATGAACATTTTTCACTTTCTAATCCTTTGGGTGAGTTGGTTCTTTCTCCTACATCCTACAATTCCAAATTTTGTAGCATTCATCTTAATGAAGTATGGGTGAAAGGTTTCTTTTTTAGTGCCACATGAAGATTATGGACTTTCTATCTCTCCTTTTGATTATGAAATTATTAGAGAATCGCATTCTTCACATTTGAAGCAGCATCCATTGTTACATTATGATGATACACATCTACATGGATGCGCCTATGGTATTCACTTGAGTCACTTGGAG
Source organism: Pseudotsuga menziesii (assembly GCA_001517045.1). Classification (NCBI taxonomy): domain Eukaryota; kingdom Viridiplantae; phylum Streptophyta; class Pinopsida; order Pinales; family Pinaceae; genus Pseudotsuga; species Pseudotsuga menziesii. The sequence continues at coordinate 431,859 of LPNX011213903.1, read as the reverse complement.
ACTCATGATTTTCCTTGCTCCTTGCCTAGTCCATTTGATGTTGGAGGAACTTCATCCCACACCTGGGTGAAGATATATATGATTGAAGAACATTATTGTTGGAAGCAACATCCTCTGTTATTTCATGATGATATACATATTCATGGGTGTATTGATGAGACTAATTTGAGCCACTTGAAGTCTTCATGTTTTCTTTGTTCCTTATTTGGTTCAAATTTTGGTGGAGGTTCTTCATTCACTTCTTGGATGAAAGAGCACATGGTTGATTATCTTGATGTACATTATATTTTTTTGCAGCAGCATTATGGGACATGGGATCCTAACCTATGTCAATGAGGCAGATCTAATATAATACTTGATGTTTGTGTGTATGACACATGATGATCTAGTTACTCAGATGTACAAGCACTTTCATGATTCTTTGATGAAGTACCTTCTTGATGTGCATTTGTATGATTTTGTTATGTACTTTCATGATCTATATTTTGTACTCATGATGTTTGGAAGGGTGCAATACAAGCAATGGGATCCTAGTATTGCTTGGTTTCATCTCACTTGGAGTAGCAGTTCGATTGTTGGTTTGAGAAAGCAAACCAACCTTCAGTTGTTTGAGTTCATCTTTGCAGAGCAGTGTTCCAGTTTCCTATGTGGGAAACCATTTGAGAGATGGATTCAATTTTCACATGCTTGGTGTTCATGAAATTTAAAACCATGCATGTATCAAGATCATATGGGACCCCGTGATCATTTTTGGTTTCATTGGTTTCAATTTTGGGGGAAACAAGCAACATCGGAGATTTAGTCACCACTTGAGAAGATGATTGTAATAAGTGTAGTGCAGCAAAAATAATGGTGGTTCATCTTTTAAATTTTATAGGAATCTTAAGAAACTTAAATTTTGGTAACTTAGTACCAACTTCAAATAATTATACAGAAGTAAAAAGGGGTGAACGTTCATAAAAGGTTTCCAAAATATGGAGGTAAAGATTATTTGCACGAATTTGGTTTTTATGTATTTGATTAATCCTTTTGGTGTTAGTGGTGATGTTACAGGATATGTCAATATGCACAATCCATGTATCTTTACTTTTGGGAACAAAAAATTGCAGTACATGAATGCCACTACTCAAGTTGCAGCTAAAGAAAATCAATGAGCAAAAGCATAAGAGAGCACTTGGTGCAAGGAAAGGAGTACCAAATGAGGATGCCACTTGGGAATGTAAATTTTTTTTAGCATACAAACTTGGAATTGCTTGAGGACAAGCAATCTTGAGTGGGGAGTATTTGTCATGTCCCCAATTAAATAATTTCCAAATAAGGCTATTTGCAAATAATGTTTCACCAACCTACTAGTTCCATAGGTTTAGATTAAGACATAAATTTTGTCATAAGGGGGTATGGGATCCAAAAGGACATTATTTTACCATATTCACATTTAAATGGGTCACATAAATGATAAATGCTAAGAAAATAATGTGGCATGGGTTCATCAAGACACTTAGAAGCTTGGGAAGACTTTGGGTTGTTTCAAGGAATTCTGCAACTGGTGCATACACCACTTGTTCCTCTGTCCTGTATGATACAAGCATAGAAAAAAAAAACACAACAACATATCCTTTCCCTATATATTTAATTTACTCAACATAAAACCACTCTCATACCTCATATATGAATGTTTTTGACGTTGTTCCAATGTTATGCATACAATCTTCAGTACCTAAAATGAAAAATCAAGAGACAACACAACAAGATGAGAGCAACATGATAAATTACCAATCTATGCTAGTGATCACATAATCTAAAAATATTTAATTGATATTGACACAAATTAAGTATGGGAAAGGGGAACACTTTTGTATTAATGAACAAAGAAGGTAAAGCTACAACCAAAGCCTTGATGTTGCCAACTTTGTCTTCCACAATGGACTTATAATAATCCTCACTCACGACAAGCTATTCACACATAGGCTCACTCAAACTTGCCTCTAAACCATATCTCAGTACAAAAACATAAGGATGATTTATTTGGTCTCTCCATTCTCTCTCCATGGAGGCTTCGTTTATAGGTCAAATGAGATAATATCCACTTGGGAAATGGATAGGAGGTGATCCCAACAGGTGAGGAAGGCGAATGCCACCTCTTCCTAGCTAGTAGGAACCACCTCCACAGAGGATTTCGCAAGGAAGCTTCTATAATATTATTTTTTCATGTTTTAAGTCCACCAACGCTTTTGGCTTAAGGTGAAAAGGCACCGGTGCTTCTTGCATACAGGGAAAGAGAACCAATGTCGCTTATTCAAGAGACAAAAGGCATTGACACTCTTTGCTCCACTGGAAAATGCACTGATGACGCTTTGTCATAACTAGGAAAAAGTGCCGATCTTCCCAAGAATGGAAAAAGGTTACCAAAGGGATCTCTGACCAGGCTCTCTGAAGGGTAATCAAGCAACAATGGATTTCTTAGGTGCAACATGGGTGACTAGATTCCTCGCACACTTGGAATGATATTCATCCAAATTCAAACACGGGTAATGTAAAATTATTGGGTGTTAATGTGGTGTCAAATATCACATAATGATCCAAGGAATTCGAATTGGTAAAGGAGGGTAACTCCCATGGAAGAGGAAGAAACTAGAAGACAAGGTGTGCCACTTGGAAGGAGATTCTATGCACTCTATGACAACAAATGATGGAAGAATCTATGACAAATATGACAAATTCAGACCTGATTGCTGACATATGAAGAATCAGACATGTCAGGGATAAAAATAGCCACCAAGAGGTCTAATTTGGGAGTTATGTGCAGCCATTCGAATTAGGGAAAGAATTGGAGCATGATGAGGAAGACAAGTGTCACGAGAGTTACTAAACCACTGAGATGAGTTGGAGGAAGCACATGAAGTGAAATTCGACCTTAGGAGGCCTCATGAAGTTAGTAAAAGGATGTCATGAGGAATTACAATATATTTTTAACATTTGTTAATTGGCCTTTGGAATTTTGGAGAGATTTTGCTTGTTCATTGCATGGTGAGTGCACACTTACCCTGCTAGTGAACCAATTTCGAGGGAGTTGGATTCCTGTCCAAGTTGGTTGATGGAGAGTCTATTAATACCTCTCATGGTATCTTAATGAAGGATTTTTATTTTCAGGTGGAAGTTCCATACAGTTTAATTATCATTTATCTCCCCATTCTCTCATTCCTTCTTCTCCATTCCCCACACTCTCATTTGATGGCGCACTTGTTGGAGTGATTCTTGCGTCTTGCTGAGGATGGTCGATGCAAAAGATTTTATTTAAGATGTATGGCTCTGTAATATCATATCCATATTCTCTGTAAGTCAAAATATCAGAAATACATGCATGAAAGGCTCGCATTCCCCAAGCTCTTGAATACTATTTTTCATAGATTTGGCTTCAATATTGAAGTAGCTTTATATCAGATTTGTATGAGGAAATTTATATGAGTTTTATGGTTATTGGGAATAAATATATGATGTATGTCTCTATAATATTATGTCCACATTCTCTGTAAGTCGAAATATCAGAGATACATGTATGAAAATCTTGCATACTCATGCCCTTTTGTATCACTAGTCTTCATGGATTTGGCTTTAATCTTGAAGTAGTTTTATACCTGATTTGTATGAGGGATATTCTATGAGTTGGATAATGTTTGGAAAGCCATATATGATATATTAATATATTATTTAATTTCCATATCCTTTGTGGGTCGAAATCCAAGAAATCCATATGTGAAACTCTTGCAATTCCATGCCACTAATTCACTAGTTTTCATGTATTTGACTCCCATACTGAATGGGTTGTATACCAGACTTGTATGAAGGGATTTATATGGTGTTTAATAATGTTGGGGAATCCATTGGTATTATTTATATGGCCCCTATATGTCACATCCTGGTATGAACCTTTAACTCCACCTTTCATATGTCAAAATCGAGCTAGTTATGCAATTCCCCATAAGCAATTTCACTGAAAGTTACCCTACAAATGTTGCAGACCATAATCCATTTGCAGAAATTAAGAAACATGATTAAGGACAATCATTTATGTTTGATACTCATTCCCATACTCTGTTCTTAAATTTGGGAGAGTCGTACTTGATTTGGAGAGCTAGTTTGGCCATCACCCTTGGGGGGATTTGAACACAATTTCCTAGTAATTTTGGTCTTTTTTTCATTATCCCAAAAATTTTTTCAGAGGTATAAAGTATGATAAAAAGTATACATAAACCACCTTGGTATTTTTTAAGACTCATCATACCATTTCCTTTCAAATTCAGGACCATTTGGTGAAATTTGGAACCCTCCAGAGTCATGACTAGTTAAGCTCAAATTTTGCGCAATTGTGCATATCTCAAAATTCCAAAAAAGGGACAATACAAAGAGAAAATATCTGGAGTAAAAAAATTGTGAAATATTTCTACAATATTCATCTCTATGGAGCAATAACACAGTGTGATGGTCCTTTTGTGCACTAGTTTCTTGGTACTGTGCATGTGAACCTCTCCACTTTCTTCCAATCTAATGACATATAGGAAAATTAATGTTATTGATTTTGCAGCCAATATTGCATCTTTCAAACCTCTTTGACAATATGGAAGAGATGAACTTGGGATTCCATTCCATGGGGCATTTCATGATCCCATTCAATGGATCCCTTAGCTTACATGTCAAGAGAGAATCAATGTACACCTTAGGATTTTCCATGTAGATTTTTATATCCAAATTGTCAAGTAGAAAGTTTCTTTTGTCTCTTCCTTCTAGAGGAAAAGTGACATGATCCATTTTCTCATTGTTCTTCAATGAGAAAAATTGTTGATTAGACCTTACCATCATGTAGCATCTCTCTAGGAGTTTGTAGCACCTCTCTGGAAGAAGTGAATTTGCTTGACATAGAATAAGGCTCTATTTTGAAACTGAGATCTTGTTCTTATCTTGTCATGTGACTCTTTAGTCATGTTCCCAATAGCCTCAATAACCTTTTGAGCCCATTTAGGCCTAGGATTGGGATTAGGGACCAGATCTGGATCTGATTGAAATTCATCTTCAATTCCAAGAACCGATTCAACTTAGTCCTCTGCTTCAGATTCTGAATATGAAACATTAATGGAAACATTATCATATACAAAAGGTTTAGGTAGAATGAATTTACCTTCCCTTTCAAATGGCAATTGATATTGCACTGGACCTGAGTATGGAAGAAAGTGTGAGAATTCATATGCCTTGGAGGCATGGTTTGAAACATAGTTTGCTATAAGCTTCCCAGTTGATATATATGAGATATCCACTGATTCAATACCAAATACAACTCACTTTCGTGAGCCTGTATGAGTCATCTAGTATACAGACAACACATTTTCTACTAAGGAGGGAACATAGAGGACATTCTTGAACACTCCATGCAACCATGTGAATACTTGGGCCATTAGTAAGTTGTAATGAAGAGAATGGTTCTTTGGATGCAACCATGTGATTGGAGGCTCTCGAATCAATGAGGAAAGCATGATATTTTGAAAATCCAGCCTTCAGTGCATGCCATCTCTCATGTTCTTTAGTCTTGTCTCCATAGTTATCCTTCCTTGCACCTTAAGGGATGAAAATATTGTGTCGCTCAAGGATTTTTGACATCTGATCTATGGTATTCTTCATACAATATTTCTATGTATGGTTTCCTTTCTTACATTATGTGCACTTTCCCTTGTCAAAACTATGATGTTTGTCCTTCTTAGATCTCGAGGCTTCATCTGATGGATCAAACTCTTCCTTAGGTTCGAATTCCCTGTTCTTATTCTTTTTTCCTTTCTTCTTCCTCCCTGCTTGCACATTCTTTGTCTCCCCAACCAAGAGAGCCTGATTTGGGGAGGCTCTTAGGGCTCCCATATGTATTAGCTTGTCTTTGTTGGTCTCCTATTTTGACTATTTCGTATAATATTTTCTAGTCTAAAGTCTTGTGGAATCAAATAATAATCAGTTTTGTTGTACATGATTATGTCTTTTTGGGAGATCAACATGACTAGACTTTGGTAAGTGATTTTTAATTACTTATTCCTTACTTTACCTTGTTTTATGTATAAAATTCGGCCTTTAAACCTCCATTTAAATATTTGGTCAACTTATGGGTCGTTGTTTCTTTTGTGCAGTGGAATCAGCGCTCCAAGGAAGATTTATGCTAGCTGAACTAGTGATTTGGGGGATTCGATCCACAATGGAGGCGTTTCTCTTAGATTCACCTCACCTTTTAGCTGCTTATGAAGATTGCTCAGATGCTGTTTCGTGGATGTCCTTCATTTGAGGAGCTGTTGTTTTCCCTCTTTAGTAGTATGTGGATTTCAGGGGATTTGAGCTCCCATCTTTGGTTCAGATATGCCGAGATAGCTGTAGGGTTGTTAGCTAAATCGATCCTTGTTTCAAGGTCGATTTTACTTTGTATCTTCAGTATAAAATGACTCTTGAAACCCTAAGTATGGATGGATACTCAGAGAAGACTGTAAACTCTATTTTATCAATATATCCAGTATTTATCTTCTTTTAAAGTTGTGATTTAAGATTGGAAGGCGTTGAGGGTAGGGCCCCCTTCAACACCAATCCTTGGTACTTTAGTATTGTGTATTTTGCAGTAGTAGAGTAACGTTTTCTTCTTTCGACACCGTTTTCTGGAATATTAATGGTTTTTCTCATTTATGAATTGAAATAGAATTCATGTCTGCAGATCATTAGTTAATCTCATTTTCATTTGATCTAGCACAGAGAATAGATTCAGGAGTGGTTGTATTTAAAATTCCCTTTGGTTTTCAGCGTGGGTTGCTTATTAATGATTACGGCAATAATAAACTGTGTGATAACTTTGATTTGATTTATTATAGAATCGATTTAATGAGATTGAGAATAGATTGAAATTTCACCTTTCCTTTACTACCAGCATTGTAGTGATCACTGAATGGTTACAATATTGGTTTAGAATCCTGTTGTTCATCGAATTTGCAAGGCTGTAGGGTGCTTTTTATGTTGTGTGAATTTGAACATCATTTGCAGTATTTGTAAAGTTAGCAGAGGATTTAAGACTTTAGTCCACAGAGTATCTAGGGTTTGTCAAGCAGCCTTTTGGATTGGTTATGTAAGGATTGGAGCATGCTTTTGTTCGTTTTATGAGCTGTAACCAACTTCAAACAAAGTATTGCAGTCCACTAAGTATTTGACAGTGTTGTCTTTATGGTATGAAAACAGATTTTGCAAGATAGGCAAATGAACTTGAGTGTGTAGTTTTGAATAATTTCAGGATACTTTAATGAGCATAGGGTGTAGATAGGATATGCTTGACACCACAGCAAGCTAGATTTCAGTTTGCCAACTGTTTATGAGTGACATAGGGTTAAAGAAGAGTCAGACTTTGTTTCCATAGTTGCTTAAGAGTGACAGTTGTTGCATGAACGTAAACATTAGGGTTAATGGTGGAATTTTTAGGTTAACTGAACATATTCATTATGAACTAGGATTTTATTCAGCTCTTTCATTTCTAGAATAGATCATCATTACTGTAGCTGAGTGTAGACTGTTGAGTGCTTTAAAAGATTGCTGTAGTTTAAGACTTTATTCACTTTCTTAGCAGGTTGTTTTGTCCTAGAAATAAATCATAGTGTTGCAATTTGATATTGTTTTGCAAATTGTTGTAGTTTAATACTGTTTTGATAGACTGCTGTAGTTTAGAATTTCCTTGGAAGATTAGTACCATTTTTGGAAGATTTCTGTAGGCTACTGTAGGTTAAATTGAGTTTGACATTGAGATAGTGGTCAGCAAATTGATTTTCTTTTCTCTAAGAGCAGATCTAGTAATACTTAGCAGTTGATCTTTCATAGCTTCAGCTATTTCATTTTCGTTTGAAAGTAGACTAGAATTCCTATCAGCACGAGCATTAAAACTACCTTGCTTGCACATATAGTGTAGCAGCTCAAAGTTTACGTCCTCCGGTCGATAATTAAATCAAGGTGAATTAAATAACATTAATTTTAACCAACTTAGAGATTATGTGAAGGCATCAAGGGATGACATTCACCAATTAGGAGTTGTCAGTCTCCCAGAGTGAAAGGTAGATACGAACACTAAGAATTATGGGCCAAGTTTACTTAGAATTGAGAGCACCAATTGATCATCCTTCTTATAAATCTTTCACTTCTTGCATTGCATGATTGATGATTTGAATTTTGAGAAATATTGTTGTATATTTTTGAAGTTGTTGGGAAGTAGTGCAATCAATTCATTCTCCAGAATATGGACCCTCAACTCATCCTTCTTTCCAAATAAGGATTCGAGCCTCTCCCATACTTCTTTTGGTGTTCTCAATCCATAAAGGTGAAAGAGTAACTCTTTGGAAATGTGGAAGCGCCAGTGATAGAAAACTTTCAAAGAAGTTTTGCAAGGTACCATGCTGCCGTGATGGTCCTGCTACCATGGTTGAATAAAAAATATGTGGCATTTCATAAACATGTAACTTACCCAAATCTCTTCTTATCACATCACATGATTCAAAGAATGTGTCCCTCTTAGTGTTGATGTCAAATGAATCCAAATGCCTCGTCCAATTTGTTCAGATACTTCGACTTTTCAAGATGTTGGGGTTTGACCTCTCTGCCCATGGTGACCTTGTACATACACTTGTTGCGCAAGACAATATGCATATCAGCCCTCCAATTAAGATAATTGAAGGGTGTGAGAATTATGTGTGTCAACGTTGTCGAATTCTCCATCTTACAACTTCAAGAAACAACTAATTCTTCAGAAACTCTTCAATTTATCTGCAAAAACACTTTAAAAACACTTCAATTCAAAATCAAACCAATTCAACAATCTCTACTTTGACATGTGCACTTTCTTAGGGTGCATCGCACCTAGCTAGACTTCTTTGAACATAATCCAGAGGGAGCAAGGAAAGAAAACCGGGAATTATGTGGAACCCAATTTCTTCTGGTGCATCAATGGAATTTTTCGAGGTTTGAAGTTGGCCTGAATACCTACTTTGATACCATGTTTAATTTAGTGAATCTTAGGATCCTCAGGCCTAAATGAATTCAAATGTGAAAGAAGTTTGTACAAAAGAGAAGTAATTTAGTAAACAATGATCAATCATTCATGGAAAATTGCACACACATGGAGACAAAATTGGAAGAATTACATTACATCCATTAATCAATAAATAATCTATAATACAATGGTGTTACAAATTGGAGAATTCGAATCTACTAGGTATGATTCGAATTACCTAACTTGAATTGACTACAGATAACTCTATCTGTGGAAAAAATACCACTAAAGGCTCGCTAACCTAACTCTGAACAACTGAATCAATTCACAACCAGTTAAGTGATTAGGGTAGGTGAGAAAATGAGCCCAACCTCCCTTAAATCATGCAAAGTGGCACTAAATCAATTGAAAATGAACTATATTCAAATCTTATGACAATAATTTATGAGAAAATTAATTTTATGATGAGAAAATATGAAGAACATAAAGAAAACTAATAACATAACTATTATTAAGCATCTTCTTAAGAAAGTTTTTCTTATATTCATAACTATTTTAAAAGCATGTTCCTAATATATTTATATAGGTTTTCTTATAATATTCATAAGTATTTCCAGCATAACTTGTGAGTTGTTCTTGATATATTTACAGGTTTCATACTAAATTATTTTGTTGTGTGGAAAATAAATTGAGATATTTAAATTTCATTGAAATTTAGTAATTAGCATGTTAAAGTTTTGTATTTATTTTGGGAAAAGAATTAAAAAATATATATTGTTTGTTTTTTAATCCAATTTGATTAAAGCATATTTTTAAGTAAAAGTATATGAAAAGCTTCCATTCTTTTAAGTATAAAGAGTTTCAGTTGTATAGTGTTGTTTTCCAATGTGCTGGTTTTACAATTAAATTTGGAAAGAAAACTATATATATATATATATATGATGATGATGATGATGATGATGATGATGGTTAACGTCCCCTGAGACCAAAATTTGGTCTATTGGACCCTGAAGAAGAAAATTAATTAGTTTGTTTTAAAGTGATATTTCTATGCTCAAAGAGCTTGGAGAGAAGCGTCCCAAGCTTACTATAATTTTGACAAGCTAAAAGGCTAGGAATGTCGGTATTGCAACAAAGATTATGAAACTGGGATCTAATGTGGGTGTATGCAGGGCACTCTAAGAGGAAGTGATTTTCATCTTCAATGTTCTTACTCTCACAAAGGTGGCAGATCCTTTCTACCCAAGGAGTTTTAGGGACTGTCCAACGACCAGTTTCACTGTGGAGCTCATGCGAGTTCGTTATTATCTTAGCTATATTAATTTTTTTCTTAGGACTGATTAAAACAGAGAGATAGTTTTGATCTTCAAGAGTAGGGTTGATGACCTCCTTATAATATCTTAATTTTCTTTTGGCCTCTAAATCTTTCTCACACCACAATTTTTCTTTAAACTTAGAAGCAATAATATTTTTAATGTTATCAATATTTTGCAATGCAACATTTTCATCGATCTTCCAGTGATTTAACCAAGACCTGGTATCTTTATACCACCCACGCTTGAGCCTTAGGTGATTTTGGCTGGAGTTTAAAGCTAACTTAGGGAGTCTATGGTCTCCCATGTTATTGATTTTGTTCTTGTACAACAGGAGTCTAGCCATGGCTAGGCTCTCGATGGGGGGAAGACCCACTTCTATAAGGAGAATAGTATAGGGTGTATTGTTTTTGATTTTGAGGTTGTAAGTTATAAAACGCTTCTGGATTTGCTCGATCTTTCTCCAAGATTCTCTAGAGATGCTGCAACCCCAAACCTCACACCCATACAAGATAACAGGAGTGACTAGAGTTTCAAAGAGGAGCTTCTTTTTATCCCACATCACGAGGTTTGCAGCTTTACAGTTATTTTCAAGACCAAAGTAAGCTTTCCACCCTGCGTTAATCCTTTTCTCAATGCTATAGTTCCAGTTGAGCTTGTGATGAATATCAATTCCTAGGTACTTGTAAGAAGACACTTCCTCCAAGTTGCTATTGTCATACACAAAATTAGCGTATGTGTCCTTCTTGGATTTGATAATCATAACTTTTGTTTTGTCAGTGTTAACCGTCATACCCATTGTAGAGCAGAAATCTTTAAGAAGACGAAGTTGTTTATCAAGGTCAGAAGAACACCTTGCCAGAAGGACAATATCGTCAGCATAAAGAAGAACGATGATGACTATTCCAGCTAAGATCGTACCAGCACAGCCTGCTTCTTCTAAACAACCCTCTAACTTATCAATGTAAATGCCGAAAAGGGTAGGGGAGAGGGGGAAACCTTGTTTAACTCCGATATTACACTTAATATCTTTCGACCACCCCTCATTGCTTTTAAACTTGGCAATTACATTCTCATAGAGCCTTATCACAGCAGCTCTTAGCTCGAAAGGAACCTTAAGCTCTTCTAACCTATTCCAAAGGTTATTTCTAGGCACCGTATCGAAAGCCTTTCTAAAGTCCACAAAGCAGCAAAAGAGATCGGATTTGTCATTGCGGCACTCCTCCATAATGATCCTAAGCGTAATAAGGTGGTCCGTTGTTGAGTGATGCCTTCTAAAACCTGCTTGACCCTTAGCCCGCTTACCTTCACTTTCAAGCCAAATGCTGATCTTCTTTTCCAAAATAATACCATATAACTTGGATAAGAGGGGACTAATCATAATAGTCCGATAATTTGAGGGGTTATTTGTATCCCCGCTTTTAAAAATAGGGATAATGAGGCTCTGAGTCCAAGGCTTAAGGAACACTTGCTTGACTGCTTGATTAAAACGCTTGTGGATGTGAGGGATGAGGACAGGACCTCCAATTATATATATATATATATTAAATTTATGAAAATATAACTATATTACAAACAAGAAAGACTGAATTTGTTTTTTAATGTAAGAATTTGATTTTTTAATGTTAATAGATGTGTTGGTTTTACAATTAAATTTGGAAGTAAGAAAGTTTGAATTTATTTTTTTAATGTAAATAGATGTATAGTATTTTCTAGTGTGTTGGTTTTAAAATTAAATTTGGAAAAAAAAGACATGTTTTTAAATTAAATGTATAAATATTTAATTATATCATAAACACCAAACAAGAAAAAGTGAAAAAAAATCTAATTAAAATATTACTTTAATTTAAATGATTTAATTCCATGTCAATTTTTTTTATTTTAAAATGTTATAAGATTTATAAAATTTAAAAATAGTTTTGCCACTATTTCACACACTTTAACCATCAATTAAAACTTTTGAACTGGTCCAAAGGCCGAGATTTAGATAGTCTAAGCTAAGCAAGTTGTAATTGTTACCCTCTAAAATGACTTTCCAAACTACCATTACTATAACTTTTGTAGCCTTCTCATTTTAGTTTTGAGATTATTTTTTAGCAATGCCTTTTTAATAATATACAAATTCTATCAAGAAAACTCTTATCACATTGAGAATCGGCAATCAAAACCACGACCTAAATATAACATATCTAATAGAATAAACAAAAAAGTGTTAATTATCTCCACAAAATAACAAAACATCAACACACATTTTTGAATTTATGAATAGGGTAATCAATATTTGAATAAGTTATATACTAAACCACTATCTATATATGTTGAATAACCACATTTTTGTTACTTTGTTGAATTTATGAATATTTGCATAAGTTATATTGGAAATTGATTATTTATAATAAAATAAACCACTATCTATATATGTAAAATGATTATATACTAATTTATAGAATAACATTTAACTAAATGAGAATAAATTTGATCGTCTTATTAAAGAGCAGAGAATATTCCTAACATTCTTATCATGAAAATGCGATCCTTATGGTCATGGAGAGAAAAAGGAAGATATACAAGCTAATACAACCAACAACACCAAGACTCCCCTGTATTCTTGATGAAATCATAAACAAATATACATGAATATTACATTTGAAAATAAATTGATCAAGAATAAAAAAAAGGAGTAAACTACTTAACCGACCATTTGCACCGATTGGACGACCTGGCTCGCGTAAGCGGTCTCATCCAATGTTGTCGGTCGTCCGATCGGTGCAAATAGTCGGTTAAATAGGTCAATGCATAAAAAAATGTTTATATCTCTCACGAGCCTAATAGATTACACAACTTCTATTAATGAACATTTTAGAAAAGAATACTAATATTCTACCAGCAACAAATATAAGATTCGAAACAGATGTTTTCCTGGGCCATTTCACTGCTTTTTGTGGTATTTTATTGTTTGTAGATTTGCAAGGTTAAATTTAAAAAAAGTATGTAAGGTCTCAAAAAAAATAATCAATATGTTAATTACATTTTAATTTTGAATTCATTAGTCAGTCACAAATATACGTAAATATAACCCTCAACTTGAATTTATATAAACTAAATAATATGGTCAATATTCTTAGATTATTGTGAATTGTTCTACATCTAGAAAATTGTACTAGTAGATTTTATTTATATGTACAAAGAAAAGTTAGTTTTTTAAGGCAATCAAAGAAAATTTGCAAAGAGAAGAAGCAACATACTCATGTAAAGGCTATATTTGTATTACACTGAAATCATTTGATACACTAAGCAACATACTCATGTAAAGGCTATATTTATATTACATTGAAATCATTTGATACAATGTTGTTTATCCTTTTTTATATCATTGATGAGGTAGTTCCTTCACCATTACACTTGTAGAAATTTATTTAATTATCATTTAATTAGCAACATTACTTAAATCTTATATTCTAACAGAAATATAAAAAATTAAATATAGGATTACAAACATATTAGTAAATAAATAAGAGAATAAATAATACATTTACATGTAAATATAAAATGACTATATAGTTAGAAGATTGTATAAAAAGCACATATTAGAATCATAGATGAAGAGGATGGGTTGGGTTGGATCTATAATCGAGTTGGGGGCTAACACATAGCAAATATTGGATACAAATATCATTCATAGGATGAAGTGTGGGCGAAATTAGGGATGATTTTAAGGAACCATACTTATTTAAAAGTGTATAAATGTTGGCGAATATTACCAATTCTTAAAACACCAACTATAAAATGATTGGCGATATTTTGTAAAAAATATTTTAATTTCCAAGGATTTTATATCGTTTATATAATAATTTGGCGATTTTTGGGGTGAAAAATTTTTACCCCATCAAAATTGGGCGAAACAGGGCTTCAAAAAATGCAAAATGGCGAATGTTTTTTGGGAGAAAAACATGGAAAAATAGCCCACTGGGCTAAAATTCGCCCCTAAAATCATCCCTGCGAATCCTTGGTGGTGCCACAAGTTTTGGAAGGTGGTGGTGCCACAAGTTCTGGAAGGTGGTGGCTCCCCACAAGAGCATCATTTTCCTCTAGCTGATTTTAAATGGGTGTGTTTTGACATGGGAAAGGATGTAGCATTAGTGTAAGCATGTTTCACGCATATGAATTATGTGTTGAGCTAGTGAGGAGACTAACTTTCATTTATTTATTTAGTGTACATTTTGGAGTGGATAGAGATCGAGCAACACTTGAAAATTCCCTAGTTGTGGGTTAGAAACACACCAATGGCATGTTTCCATGAATACTTCACTTGGAGGGATCTTTAGATATAGTGTGCTCTCCCCCATCTAGCTAATTGATCGAGGATATGGCTTGCATGTAATGCATCCATATTCAAGGAGAAGCAAATTATGCTTTTTAAGATAAACACTCAGATAATTGATGTATTAAAGAATTACAGTCAGACCTTACTCACAAACCTACATGTGATATTAGAACTCTCAAAATTGACAAGGATATGGATTAGTGTATTTTTATGGATCATGTTAGGGGGAAGAGCATGTTAGTGGCATTAGGTTTGTACTGTTTCTATTTGATGTCCATCATTTTGCTGGTAAGGTTTCTTTGGGGATTGAAACAAACAACCTAGTGGATTTCATTGCCCTACTCTATCTCCTAAAATTCCCACTAGAATTGGGTATTGAGCAGCTTCATGTCTACAGGGATTCCAAAATTTCCATCTAGTGGATGAAGGGAGACATTTAGATTCAGGACATAGGGCTTCACCATCTAGCTTTACACTTGAAGGAAAATAATGGTCGATTTCAAAGAGTGATGTATGCACATGTGTATCAAGAGCTAAATGTTAAGTCCAATGAGTTGTCCAAGTAGGGTCTAAGATTGGTTCCTGGCAGTATACATGTCAATGAAGTTAGGTGTGGCATAATTATTGCTAATGAGGCTTATGCTTTCCTTGGTCGATTTCAAAGAGTGATGTATGCACGTGTATCAAGAGCTAAATGTTAAGTCCAATGAGTTGTCCAAGCAGGGTCTAAGCTTGGTTCTTGGAAATATACATGTCAATGAAGTCAGGTGTGGCATAATTATTGCTAATGAGGCTTATGCTTTCCCAAGGAATTTATAACTAATTTTAGATAGTTTTGGCACACTTTTGGTTTTCTTCTTGCTTAAATGTGTGGGAAGGAGTAGTATAGGGGTAGCTAACATATTTCCTTTTAAGAGAAACTGCACGTTTTTTTGGTTTCCATTACAGAAGACTTTTTTTTACGTCTATTGACTTTGTCACAATGCTCTGGAACCTGCATCTTGTATTTTCTTTTCTATTCAAATGGAAAGTGTGTTTTTTTTTTTATTCTGGGAAAAAATATAGTTAGAAGATCATAAATTTAAATATTTAATGAATTGTACAAAATGAAATATAAATTTAAGCACAAGGTTAAAAATATTTTAGTAAATAAATACAAGAATAGAAAATTAAATGAATTATCTTTATATAAAATATTAAAAATGAAAAAAAATTGTATATTGATAATGTTAATGGGAAAACTATTCTGGTGGAAATTATCTAGAAGTCCAAGTGGGACAAAGGGGTTTTTTTGGATGATGATATTGAAATTTTTAATTACTTCAAAGACTCTCTCTTAGATGACCTCATCTTCACCTTTCCATCTGAGTCGAATAAATAGTCGCTCACACAATGAATTCACCAAAATACTTGGTAAACCAAATAATCCATAATAATAATATATTTGTATTGTTGATAGAATAGATAAAAAGATTACAATGATGTCTTGGCCTCAAATATGGCTTGGACACTTGATGTTGAGGAGACACCTCCTTTCATAATAAACTAATTAACCTAATTATTAATTATTTAATTATTATGTTATTTATGTCTGTTACATTGCCACTCTCTTAGAAAGGTTTTGTCCTCAAAGCCTTATAATGGTGTTGCATCGTTCTTTGCGATGTTGTGGCTGATGAAACATGTCGATACGAACTGTTAAGTGTAGAGCATAGCTTTCAATATGTGGATGGGTCAATCCATCCCAAATTGATTTTTTGTTGACTGTTGGGATTCCCTATTGATCTGTCGCCAGGAGGTTTGATCACATTAGTACTGTTATCTTTCGACATTTTCCACTTTTTAGAATATCGGGTTTTATGGTTGGGGTGTTGATAGGGAATTTTCACAGTGTCATTTTATTTTACGAGTGTCATCTTTAGAGCATTGATCTGAGCGGGAAGTTGTATTTTCATCTCTTGAGGTTTTAAGGTTTTGTTCTATATCTTGTCTAGCTTGTTTTCTAACTGCATGTTATTATTATGAAACTTCTTAATCACTTATCCATGTGATTTTCTATCATCTTCAGACTTCTTAAGTTGTTCCTTAAGATATTCATTATGCCTTCTGATGCAACAATTTTCTTCCTGTTTGTCTAGAAGTTTTCCTTCAATGTATTCTGTAGATTGTTCTGTCTTCTGACTACTTTTCAACTTCTTAATTTTTGTGACTAGTGTCTTGTTATGGTTTCTTAATCTGAAAATTTCTTCGGAATTGTTGGATAGTGCTTTATTACTCTTAGCAATCTCCAACTTGTGTGTCTTTTTTGAGTCATCATTTTGTTGTTTAAGAACTTTTATCTGTTGTCGATACTGGTCGACCACTGATTATTGATCTTTTAATTTTTTTCGGTTGTGCGTTAGTTATTTATATTTGTCATTAACGATTTTGTTCAAGTGTATTATTTCTTCTTCATAATTGTTTATTTCTTTCTTTATATCTTAATTTTTAATCTTTGATTGAAATCACCTTCGTCTTTTAATTCCTCAACTTGTGCACACAATTTTTCTTTATGATTTTTCTGATCAATTTTTTTTTGTTCATTGAATTGGTCTCATATCTCATGTACTTTAATCATTACTTCTGAGTTCGTATTCATGTCTTGTAATTCTTCATTGTCTTTTCGATAATGCTTTAACTTGGCTTCTAATTTCTCTATTTGTAGTCGCAAACCAGATTCCATGATCTCTGATTTATTTGACACTAGATGGTCGTCTAGACTATAGATTGTCTTCGATTTTCTTTGATTGTGTTCTCTTTGTATTAGGTTAATTAACCTTTTTTTCTTTTTTTCCAAAAATAATAATTATTTTGATAAAATAATAATATTTGTAAGGTATTTTTTTCCTTTTTGAAAACACTCCTTCCAAGATACATAAGAAAATAATTTTTTTTAATATCTTCCAAGACTTGATTTGTGCTCTTTTAATATCTTCGTTGATTCTTTTTCCTTTTTTATAAAGTAATAATTGTAAATAACACAATTATTAAATAATAATTATTAAGCAATTATTATTATTATTAATTACTATTATTATTAAAATTTTAATAACAATAACAAATATAATATATTACCAATTATTATTTAAAATTAATAATATACTATATATTTTTTTTTGTGAATTGGGTGGAAAGGTTTTTTTTGAAAAAATATAAACAATAATAAATTTTATTATTACTAATAGTATTATTGATATATATTTTGCATAAATGGCATGGGAATTAGGGTTTAAACCCTAGAATTAAAAGACACACTTATTAAAACAAAACTGTGGGTGAAGAAACCACTTGTGGTTTTACTCTGTTATTTTTACTTTTTTTTACCTTCCTTTTTTATGGCATCATCTTCCTTCTTCTTCTTTTTTTTTTACTTCTTCCTTTTTATTTTTTTCTTTTGAATTTCTTTTCTTCTTTTACTTGGTCAGAGACCATAATTTTAGGGACTCCCTAGGTTTATGATTAAAAATCAGGATATGGCCAAAGGCCTGGATCACAAATTAGCTCTGCTACCAAATGAGCCGAATAAATATTCGCTCACATAATGAAT
>LPNX011213903.1:384070-409062 GCA_001517045.1 Pseudotsuga menziesii | reverse complement strand
ATTCAGAAGCCTATGTTATTACAGGGTTGGCTATTGTACACTCAGTTAATATAATTTTGTGTTACAGCTCCATATTCAGTCTCCATTGTTAATAATTTGCATGATTAATTGTTAATTGCTGTGAGTGAAATTAATCTACTGCAGGCCTGAATTTCTACAATGAATTCACCAAAAGATTTGGTAAACCAAAGAAGCCATAATAATAATATATTTGTATTGATGATAGAATAGATAAAAAGATTACAATGATGTATTGGCCTTAAATATGGCTTGGACACTTGATGTTGAGGAGACGCCTCCTTTCATAATAAGTTAATTAACCTAACTATTAATTATTTAATTATTGTCTTATTTATGTTTATTACACCATCTCAATTTAGGGTTTGTCAGTGGTTGATTCTTCTTAAACAAGTTTCACAACTATGTTCCAATGGTTTCTTCTTGGATTAAAAGAAGCGATTTAAGTTTTTTTGGTTCCATAATGGTGGGGAAGTGCGTTAGTGTTTTGTAAATAACAAAGTTGGGATATTCTATAGTAGGAGGGTTTCCATGGATTTGTGTAATTCTTGGGATTAAAGAATGTGGATTCCTATGGTTATGCAATACCCTCAGTTTTGACTTGGATGTATTTAGTGAAAATTATGTAAATGGCGTAATTTTGTTGCTATGGATTCCTAGTGCGGACCTCAAGGCTAAGGCCCGACTAGTGAATGGATAGGCATGTATGATGTAAATATTTTATTTGGACTTTGTATTTGGCTTATCATGCCAATTCGAAATGTATGTAAGTATTATGTGCATAAATATTAAAATGGTCCAAGAATGGATATGTAAGGAGCACCAAAGGGGCTATGATTCCACCAAAGGGGAAGAGGAAAGGGAGTCCATGGGATACTAATTCTTTGCTACCGATTTTCAACTATAGAACCCATCCAAAATTTTGTCATGTGACTTGAATAATCCAATTATCTCATTTTTTACTACTTTACAATCATTGAATGCATGTTTGGGGTTGGTGGGAAAAGTCACCTCATGCAATTATTGAAGCATGGGACTGATTGCACTTTTGTGACAGTTATTTCAACTGACAGAAGTCAATTTGTAGCTGCATGAGTACTTTCTTCTAGTGCCAGAAGTTATGTTAGTTGTATTTTCATCATTTTCTCATACCTATTGGAGTCAACCGTGAGTCAACCCTCATTCTCAGACACTCTCATGCATATCTACACTACTCAAAGCTATGTAATGCAATTCATGGATTGTATAACCCGGGAAATTCAAACTTAGGGATAGAGCTGTAAATTTGGAAGGGAAAATCGATGGCTATAGGTGAGCTGAGAGGTTGGGCGAGTTAGCCTTTCCCATTGTTTTCTATTGCTTGTAGATGCTTGAGAAGCCATGAATTGAGGCTACATGTGGTTCTCTAACATTTAACAGGTTTCTCTTCTTCTATGCACACATTGGAAGCACTCGGTAAGATGGATAGCCCAAGAGCACCATGGATTGATGAAGGGGATTCCTTATCCAAGGAGGGTGTGGTGTGGAGCAGGTATTGTGTAAGCCAAGGATGTGAGAGCTTAAGTGACATCCCCATAGAGCTCTGCATGAGAATTTGGCTAATCATAGAGAGAATACTGGGTAGAGAAATGAGAGAGAGAAGCATGCAGGTGTTTCCTTTTCCTTGGTGGCCTCATAGTCCAGCTTGGGGGTGGCCTTTGAAGCTGAAAGAATATAGGTGAGGAGAGTGCCTATACTTGGGTGGAACATCACTCTCACAAAACTAGTTGCTTAGATTTGCGTTGTTTAAATATAAGTATTCTCGTGTATTTGAATATGAAATGATTTTAAATGATATGCATGTTCATTGTTTGTGGATCGATTTATTTTCTGTTGTGTATGTTTATTTCTTTTCTGCACACGTATTTTATTTGCTATGAATTTGTTATTTGGGTTTGGGGTGAAATTGGAGGCCCAAATCAGCATAATGTCCCCTCCCATTGGTTGTGTTGGGTGTGAGGGATGTTACAGAGTGGTATAAGATGTTCTAGTTGCAATACCGAAGTTGTATGGGCCAAAAATCCAAAGTTAAAGACAAAAATAAGAAATGGTTCTGGAAAAATGCCTTTTCTGTTAAGGTCTAGATACAGGAACATAAATAATTTTGTATTAAGATCAAAGTAATCCTCGCGATTTGTGAATTAAATCATGTGAAAATAAAAAATTTAAATTTTTTGGAAAATTTTAGTTGGGCCCCACCAGTTCCAGGTGGCAAGGTGACGTGGAAGAGCCACATGGGAAAGATATTTGAGGTGGAAGGTCCATGTGGGAAAAGTGTGTGATGTGGATTAGCCACATTAGATATGTGTACATGTGATTACATCTAGTGGAGTTTGAAGGTAGATAAGGTCTAGCCATTGGGAAGCAGTGCAGATATACGGTTGACATGCTTCAGGCTCTTGAAGATGTGCGGAGGCTAACTCACCAAAGAAACCCTGAAGGAAAACCAGCTTGTCCATGTGTCAGTTTTTGGTGGGTTTAGGGTCACAAAAGAGGGTTATAGAAACTCCTTTCCTGAGAGCCTAAAACCACATTTGGTTTAGATGGGAAGTGATGTAATGCATGGTCCATATCTAACGAGATTTGGTGTCAGGTGTGATGCTAGTCATGTCAGTCATTAGATATCGTCGAGATCACATCAATGACTCTGCATGCTTTAGGCTCGTGAAGGTGCATAGAGGTTAATTTATAAATATGACCCTGAAGAAAAATTGCCCCCATCCATGTGTCATCCTCTCATGCGTTATGGGTCCCAAAAGAGAGTTTAGGAAACCACGTTGCCCAGGCCCCGAAACCACCTTTGAGCCCGATAGGAGGTGATGTGGCATGCAATATGTGACATAGGGTTGTGTTATGTTGTGCCAGGGGTGATGGGGCCATAGCGGACATGTAAGCTTGGATGGATTATGTGGCTGATTCAGAAATGATGGGACCCTATCCAATCATGTGAGTGATGGAATATCGCGCAGATCAGATCGACGACTGATAGGGATTCAGGCCCATGAAATTGCAAGAAAATTAATTGATCAATGTGGTCCTGAGACAAGAGACACCTTCTGACGTTTCACCTTCTCATGCATTTAGGATTGCAAAATAATTTTTGGTAAACCAATTCTCGTAGAAACTGAAACCACTTATGCTTGTTAAGTGGTAAGTGTTGGAGACATTTACCATCATACACACTCTTTTGGTCAAATTGGCCTAGTTAAACCACTATCCTAAGTTTAATTGACATCAGTGGAGCATTAATTGCCATCATCCCAGTCACACCCATGCCTACCTATAGTCAAGGAGGCTAACTTAGCCTTCTCCTATAGTCAAGGAGGCTAACTGGAGCACTCCGAGAGTGATCTGTGTGACATTAATGCACCTAATTGCTAACTGGTGGTTCAACCAGTTAGTTACAATCATTTAAGGTGCCTCCATTCATTAAATATAGTATTTAATGATTATTTAATGATTATTTATTATTATTTAATGAAATGGAGTCAACAAGGCGCCTCAACCAAGTTTTGATGGTCAGTTTAGCTTCAGTTAACCTCATCGAGGTTCATTGGAGTCATGGAGCACTAGCACTTGATGATTGGATTGCTATGACATGTGTTTGATCTCCTTCAGTTGAGATTCAGTCATTTATTGCACTCCGACTTCAGTTAGGGTTTGGTGAGTCAATTAGGGTTTTGGTCAAGTGGTTAACTGAGTGAGATTGAATGGTTCAGAGTCAGTTAAGCTAGACTCACTCACTGAATTCGAATTGTCTCCTAGGTATTCGAATTCTTCATGGATTTAAGCCATTGCTCAGCATTGGAATCGTAACCCTTTATTGTTTATTAAATATACAGAGAGGAAACCATTTCTGGTTTCGATTATTTCCAATTCATGAGTATCTGTTAATTATTCTTTGATGATTTTGATTCCTAGTTCCTAGATCATGTGCAAGAATTAATATGGTATCAGGGCATACGGCGGGACGAAGAACAATCTCTCAAGAACAATATTTTTGATAGATTTCTCCATGAGAAGTGAGTAATAGCTCAAAAATCCAGCACTGCACCAGAAGCCAAGGCTTACCACTCAATATCCCAAGTAAAGAACTTATTGATCAAGCTTGCTTGATTGACTATGCTGGGTGTGATGAAAGCCTAGAATGTGTAGGTTGTCCGACCTTATGGTGCCCCTTTTGTTTTGATTTGCAGGTTTTATCAGGTACAACTTCGAATGGACTCATCAATCCCTCTTCTCACCCCATTCACAAGCTATTCGGAATGGAAGTTGAAGATGATTGCATCTCTGAAGAGACGAGGTCTCTATGAGGTGTCTATTGGAATTGGAAAAGAGTCTTATGAGAATGAGAATGACTGGCTAAATGACAGTGACAGAGCTTTTGGATCAATATGCTTGGCCCTTGATGATAGCTTGTACTACCTTAATCTTGGTTCTGCTGAATACCCAAAGGAAGTCTGGACAATATTGGATATAACCTTTGGCAAGCATAATGAGGATCATAATAGTACTTTGGAGATCACAGCCAGCACCACAAGAGTTCTTCACTCAAAATACTCAGCCTCTACTCTCTCTGATGAAGTTGTTCACGATGAAGATGAAGCAGAATCTTCTACACATTCAACTTGAATTGAAGAAAATCTCCATGAAGTGACTCCTTCTCCTGATGCTCCAGAAGTTCATGAGATCTCTGATATATCATCTTCTCATATTGCTGAAACAGAAGAAGACATTCGAATCTTTGATATTGAAGAAAAACACTGCTGCACTTCCATGTAAACATTCACCGGTGATTTTCCTTTGAATTCTATGCAAAATTTACCAGTAATTGCTTCTGAAAGTGAAGAGAAATTTGTTTTTTCTCCCTCTAATGTTGCTGTTGGTGTGCAAATATATAAAAAATTGGATTATTTGGAATAAATATCAGATTATAAGAGTGACACATTCACTCCCCATGATCTAGATCTTTCAGCAAAATCCTGCAGGATTGCATGCACCAAAATTCAGAATTTTGAAGAAAAAGACAACTGTGCATCCACCGTCTCGGTTGACCATAATTTTGGATCTGATATGAACCTCATTGGATCTGATATGATATTATTTGGATCTGATCTGATATTTCTTGGTTCAAAATTTCAGGTTCATAAACCTTCAGTACTGCTTGTAGCTGTTCTCATCAACGGTGTGAAGAAATAAGTACCGCTAGTCTCCTTCGAAACTGCTGCTGGGGATTTGATTTCATTTAATAGTTTTGGATCTGTTGTGAAATTATTTAGATCTGATTTGAATTCTGATCTGATATTATTTTTTTCATATTTTAAAATCCAAGAGCTTTCAGCCATGCTTGTAGCTGCTCTCATCAATTTCGGTGTGAAAAATCAAGTACCGCAGTTCTTCTTCAATTTTGCTGTTGGGGATTTGGTGTCAGTTTCCTCATATGAGGTTGCTGATATTTTATTTTGTGATTCATTAGATATTTTATAATCTATATCAGATTATGGAGCTCAAGCATTCGCTCTCCAGAGTCCCATGGATTCTCTACCTTTGGTCACAAGCTCATCTCCTCACAGAACTAGTAAAGAGGAAGACATTCTGCATCCGCTTGGACACTTGCTCCTAAAAATTGGGGCTGATTTTACCACTCATGGTTTGCTGTTCAAGGCTGCAACATATCAGTTTCTTTATTGTTCCACACATGTTTCGAATCCTCAAGAACCTTTGCTCTCTCTTCAAATGATTTCAGTTGCTCTACATGGGTCCAGTTTTCACCGTGCAGCTGTTTATATTTCTGATTCAGTTGAGTGCATTGTTCTTCTTCCAAAGTGGAAGATTCCCCCAGACATATTCATTTAGTTTGGATTCAGAGGTTCACATGCACATTCTCAGTATGCTGCTGCATAGAAGAACCAATTCTTGATTTACTGCTTAGTTTGAGGGGGGGTATTTTTCCCATGAGGTTTTCCCCATTTCCTTGGTTATATTAAGTAGTTACTTTATTGTACAGGGTGACCTATGGCCTTAGTTTCCAAGGCCCTAGCATTTTTATGCACATATGTGTTCTAACTCTTCCTGAGTATAGCTTAAGGGGGGGTGTTGGAGACATTTACCATCATACACACTCTTTTGGCCAAATTGGCCTAGTTAAACCACTATCCTAAGTTTAATTGACATCAGTGGAGCATTAATTGCCATCATACCAGTCACACCCACGCCTACCTACAGTCAAGGAGGCTAACTGGAGCACTCCGGGAGTGATCTATGTGACATTAATGCACCTAATTGCTAACTGGTGGTTCAACCAGTTAGTTACAGTCAGTTAAGGTGCCTCCATTCATTAAATATATTATTTAATGATTATTTATTATTATTTAATGAACTGGAGTCAACAAGGCACCTCCACCAACTTCTAATGGTCAGTTAAGCTTCAGTTAACCTCATCGGGGTTCATTGGAGTCATGGAGCACTAGCACTTGATGATTGGATTGCTATGACATGTGTTTGATCTCCTTCAGTTGAGATTCAGTCATTTATTGCACTCCGACTTTAGTTAGGGTTTGGTGAGTTAATTAGGGTTTTGTTCAAGTGGTTAACTGAGTGAGATTGAATGGTTCAGATTCAGTTAAGCTAGACTCACTCACTGAATTCGAATTGTCTCCTTAGGTATTCGAATTCTTCATGGAGTTAAGCCATTGCTCAGCATTGGAATTGTAACCATTTATTGTTTATTAAATATACAGAGAGGAAACCATTTCTGGTTCTGATTATTTCCAATTCATGAGTATCTATTAATTATTCTTTGATGGTTTTGATTCCTAGTTCCTAGATCATGTGCAAGAATTAATAGTAAGGTGTTGTGGGTGGCATCTAGAGTGTTTAGTTGAAAGGGAAGTGATTTTTGCAGTTGGATTTTGGGTGTCAGGACTAAAAAAATGGAGTTGAAGTCATATTCTAAATTGCATGAAATGGAAATATTTACAAAAAGAAAAAATGAGGGAATTTCCCTCAACCCTCCAAGGGGGCAAGCCCCCTAGACCCCTATTTTTTATTTTTTTTAGTCAAAAAATTTAGTTCTCGAGTCAACCATGGTTGTTGGGACAATATAAAATGAGGAAGATTGTGTACAGTTAGATTTTGAAGGGCGTGGTTCATATATTTCGGTAATTTGGCAGAAATTGACAATATTTTTTTCCCATAATGCATGAAATATATATATATATATATATATATATATATATATGAGAATATAATGCAGCTAACAAATGTGTTTATGAACGCTTTGTAGATTCAGAATCATAACAGGGACAATTAAGGTTCAATATTCAGTTTAGTAGAATTGGGAAATCTTGAACTTGGTTAGGCCAAGAATATCATCATCATGGATGATGCATAGGACCCCAACCAGTTTGACATAGATGCTATGGGAGAGAAAATACAGTTCGAGAATGCAGAAACGAAGTCCATGGTAGAAGAAACCAAATGAATCTCCCATACATTGGAAAAACCATGAGGAGCCTAAGGGTGGAACTACTGAGTTGTCGAGAAGACAATGAGAGGCTACTCAATGCTCAAGAAGAACAAAATTAGTTGAATGCAACTATTCTTCAAATATTTACAAACATTCAAAGGAAGATTAACCATGGTCAGAATTTAGAACAAAGAATAAATAGTGGGAATAGCTTAAGGAGGCATTCCCATAAGAGGTCCCATAGTTGAAGAACAATTTCTAGAGATAGGACATATACTCCAGAAATATTTTCTAGTCAGTAATTTGACTCTAAAGAATCTGTTTCAAGCTCTTCACTTCATAGAAATAAGAGGAAGGGGTATTAAAAGAACAATTCACATGGAAACTTTATGAAGGCCAAACCTCCTACCTTTGATGGTGAGGTTAAATCTGGTCAAGAAGCTGAGGCTTGATTCTTGGGATGAGGAAGTATTTCCAAGTCCAAGGCTACCCAGGAAATATGAAGGGAAGAGTACCTATATTCAATATGAATGGAAGAGCATCTATATGGTGGGGTCACCTTAGAAAAGTAAAGAGGATTAATGAAAGAAAAATTGTGTGGAAGAAATTGAAGAAATATTTCAAGGACAAGTACCTCTATGATAGGTACTATGATGGAAAAATCAAAGAATTCCACGAGTTGAAGTTGGGACAAATGACTATGGATGAATATGAAAATGAATTCTTGGAGCTGCTAAGGTATGTCAAGTTCATCAGGGATGATAAGGTTAAAATTTAGCACTTTCTAAGTGGAATTCCACAGTCATACAAATATAGAATTGAGTTTGATGAACCTTGAAATCTAGATGAGGCCATAAGAAAGGAAAAGTATTGTTATGATCAGAATAAAACAAAACCAGAATTCCATAAGGCATGGAAGGACAAGAAAAATGAGAAGTTTAATCAAAGGAATAAGGGGTTCAATCCTTCTCAATTCAGAAATCATCTAAGGAAACCACAACAAGGTGTGACTAATCCTTCTAGGATGATGGGAGACAAACCAAGAGAGACAAGAGAGACACTTCAATGTTTGGGGTGTGTAAGTGATCACATGCTTAGAAACTATCCATATCGAAATGAGAATGGAAATAAAGTTCAAAACATCCATGGAGATGAAACAATTGTTCAAGTGGAAAGGACTGTCCCTAGAATATATGCAACACTGAAGGACTACCACGTGGACCATTAGTAAATTGTGGTTGAACTTGAAGGTAAGATTGCTAATTTTGGTTGACCTTTGGCCTTCCCCCCGTTCCATCGAAACCTAGCTGAAAAAAAATGGAGATCCCTGATACAAGGTGAAGTGCAACAAATATTTTGCAATCGGGGATTTTTTGTTTTTCTTTTTGACAAAAAAGAGGACAGGGACCTCATCTTCAGGAATGAAACTTATTTCATGGGCCCGAGAGGCATGTATCTTAACAAATGGGATCTATCCTTCAATCCAGAAAAATGTATACCCTCCTCAGTGTTGGTTTGGGTGAAACTTCCTCACCTTCCTCTTCACTGCTAGAGTGACAAAGACCTGAAAGCTATAGGGAACACCCTCGGTAAATATATTGATAAGTCAGAGCCCAAACCCCCAATGTTCTCTTGTGCCAAAATGCATAGAGGTGGATTTAGAGAAAGGGTTTCCTGAATCTATAAACCTATCGATGGATGGCTAGAATCATCTGCAAACAGTTGATTACAAATAGATACCCTTCAAATGCAAGACCTGCCACGAATATGGGCACTTCGCAAGATTCTTCCCTAAAAAATATCGACTAGAGGAAGGGGAAATCCCAAAAGAGGAATGGAATGAAGTGCATAAGAGAAAAGGGAGCAAAGCAGGACCAATCTAGAAAACACCAGCAAATAAAAAATCAAATGAAAACAGATTCCAATCCCTTGAAATAGAAGAAGATGAAGGAGTAGTAATAGTAGAAAAAAAAGAGAGAAAAATACAGAGGAAGCTAAAAAATACGATCCATTGCTCATGGAAATAGGACAGGAAGATAATTTCATCCCCACTCTACCCCAGCAAGCGTTTATAGAGGTTCTTCCATAATCTTCTGAGAACTCTAGAGGTCTAAGGCAAAGGCTCAAATGAAATAAACTTCAAAAAGCAGAGGAGAAGAGCTAGAACAAACAAGCAAAAAAGGGAGAAAACCCAATAAAATAATAAGGGAAATAGAAGCAAAGAGAGAAAAGGTAGCAGGTAAACAATCAATCCTAGACTATCTAGTAATACCACTTCATGGGGAAAAGAGCCCATCTGAAATGCATGAAAATAAAAAAGATAGAGTTCTGCCCCACTCTTCTAAGAAATAATGAATCTTGTCTCCTAGAACTGCAGAGGGTTAGGAGGAAAACAGAAATTGGAGGAAATAAAAAGAATAAAACAAAGTGAATCAATGTCTATCCTCACTATCTAGGAGACAAAAATGCAATCCAGAGACTGCTTAGAAGCAAATGAAAAAAATCTGGAATAATGGTCATGTAGCTGTTGTTAGTTCCTAGGGGGCTTCAGGAGGCATAGTTACATGGTGGGACGCAGCCTCTTTTAAACTCATCTCTAAAGCTAAAAATTGTCACTAGCTGTTTGTTGAATTTTAAGATCTCAATACACAAGATATTCTTTGGATTGAAAATGTTTATGGTCCAACCCTTCACGGTCAAAAGGAAGAATTTTGGGATCAGCTGGACTCTCAAAAGAACGGGAAGCTGCAGGAACAACAAACTTGCATTATAGCTGGTGATTTCAACACTACAATCTCACCAAAAGAGAAAAGAGGAGGCTCTATAGTTCGAGATCCCTTTGTAGATAGGTTGGAAGTCTCATGAATACCTGGAAAGTTATAGATATCAAACCTAAAAAAGGTAAATGTACCTAGAGCAATAATAGGTTTGGGTCGGGCAACATTGTGGATAGATTGGATCGGATCCTGGTAAGATCCTCCTTCCTAGATCTCTCAATTCATCCTTCTTCGACTATTTTCCCTTCCTCCATCTCGGACCATAGGCCTATATCTCTTGACTTGTCCCCTGTTGGAAACCTTGGACCTCTTCCCTTTAGGTTCTCCTCCACATGGGTAAAGGAGCCTGGGGGGCCTCGAAACAGTCCAAAGCTCCTGGAAAATTTTTATCCAAGGATCCCCTGGCTACATTTGGGAACAAAAGATATCTAACACCAAGAAAGGGCTCAAGCTTTGGATAAAAAACCAAACCCTCATAAAAAAAATTATTCTCTCCTTAGCAATCTTGAGGACATCCAGAATCAAATGGAAACCTGTGAGGTTACCAAATCCATACTATGGTAGGAAAAACAAGTTAGTAGGAATATGCAAACTATACTTTGTAAAGAGGAAGAAGAAGCTCGCATCAAATCAAGATGTCTATGGATAAAAGCAGGCGATCATAATACAAAATTCTTCCACAACCAGTGCAAAGAGTGTAACAGAAAGAACACCATAAAAGATATCACTTCTGAAGAAGGAGTCCAAATATCTGATACTAAAGAAATAAAAAATGAGATCAAAAATCACTTTGGAGATATTTATGCTAAAGAAGAAGATGTTCAAGAAGAAGATTTAAAGAATCTTAGTGATGATATTCCTAATCTTCTGCAGCAAGACATTGGATTTCTAACGCAAAATGTTACTCTGGAAGAAACCACCAAGGCTATTTGGTCCCTTCATCTAGACAAGGCCCTCGGGCCTGATGGTTTCACCATCAGCTTCTACTGGAGTTGTTGGAAAATCATTAAAAAATAACTTTTGAGAATGAGTACTTGGACCCAGTCTAGAGATAAAATAGGGGGAGCCACCAACTCCACCTTCCTTGCCCTCATACTGAAAGAGAGAAACCCTTCTTCTATAAAAAGGTACAGGCCGATCTCCTTATGCAATTCATGTTACAAAATCCTCACCAAGATTATCTCCAACAGGATAAAAAAAGGTAACCCCCCTCATCATCTATGAGAATCAAGGAGGTTTTATAGCTGGCAGGAAGATCTATGATAACATTCTCCTGGTGCAAGAAGCAATACACTCCAACCAAACTCGAAAAGAAGCAGGAATGGCTATTAAGCTAGATATTGCCAATGCTTTCGACAGAGTACAGCTTTCCTTCCTCTATAAGGTTCTAGACAGATTTGGATTTCCTCCCCTCTTCGTTAGATGGGTAAAATATTGCATAGACAACCCAATGGGAGGCCCACTGCTTTATTCCAAGCTAAGAGAGGGATTATACAAGGATTTCCAATGTCACCCTTCCTATACATCCTAATTGCAGATGCTCTCAACATAAGGCTTAATAGGCTTAAGAATGAAGAAATCCTTCCTGGCATCTCATTTGTGAGAGGAGTGCAAGCCATGAACCACTCACAGCTCACTGATGACACCATATTACTTGGAAGTGCATCCACTCAAATTGCAAGAAGGTTCAAAACCTTTTTGGACTTGTTTCTCAAAGTTTCTGGAAGCAAACTAAACTCTGAGAAATCTTGGCTTTATGGCTAGAACTGATCACGAGCAATCCTTAGCGAAATTGATCAGATACTAGGAATCAAGGTAAATATAGATTGGAATTATTTCTTGTACTTGGGTATTACCATCTCTAAGCGCTCCAGCAACTCTCATTCATGGAAGTCCATCATTCAAAATATCAAAAACAAACTGCAAGCTTGGGGAGCATGTTGGCTCAATTTAGCAAGTAAGTTAACTCTAATAAAATCCATCCTTTCCTCTTATCCTATATTCTCGTTCACCATTTTCTTAGCTCCCAATTCAATCCAAAATGACATTATCAAAGAGCTCAAAAAGTTTATGTCGCAAGGAGGGAAAACCCTGGGAAAAAAGTTCAACTTGGTAAACTAGAAAAAAGGTTGTAGAGGACAAAAACAGAGGAGGTATTGGAATCAGAGACCCTAGATTAATGAACCAGGAAATGGGTGCCAAGATGGTCTAGTGCTTCATAGCAGGAAGGAAGGAGTGGTGGAAGGAGGTCCTAAAAAAAAGTACCTCAAAACTCCAAGAGCAAGGAGTTTAGAAATCAAATGGAAAAGCAAAGGCTCATCCATTTGGAACCTGTGCAAAAAAATATGTTGGTCTAATCAAAGACAATAGTTATTGGATTCCAGGAAATGAGAAAAAAATTAACCTCTGGAACGATAAGGTTCTCGGGCTCACTCCCATTGCTGAAGCCAATCTTCCCAATCTTAAACTCTGGATGCGAGAAAATGGATATAATAAGCTCTATGATATCTCATCTTGGGAAAACAGTGGGAATTGAAAGGAATGGAAAATACTGCAGCCCCTAGAGCATCTTGAAGAAGAATACAAAACTTTTACCTCCCTCCTGCATGGTAGATATCCCTCAAATATCCAGGATTGAGATATCAAAGGATGGGGATACACGGGCACTACACAGTAAAAGAAGGATTTAAAATTCTAAAAATCAATGATGGCAACCAAAACAAAATCAGCTGGAATAAGGTATCGAACCCTGATTGTATCCCCAAAGTTAACATATCCTTTTGGTTATTAGCTAAAAAAAATTGTTCACTACTGATAATATTATAAAAAGAGGATTTGAGGGGCCCTTAAGATGTGCACTTTGTTCCACCCACAGCAAAACTGCTCTGCATCTTTTTCTAACTTGCCCAGTGGCCTTCCAAGTCTAGGAATGCTCCCTTAGATCTCTAGCCATTACAGGGTGTCTACCAAGCAATATTTCAGGCATGGTTTCAAACTGGAAGACCTTCTACCCTGATAGGATAGGAACGAAACCAACTGTGCAGTGTATCTGGAACACTTTACCTCAAAATACTTGTTGGAAAATTTGGATTTCAAGAAACAGAGCATTTTTTATGGGAAAAAGTATGATCCCAGGCGCATTGCCATCAAAGTTCAAAATATGATCTGCGAAAAGTTGAGCAGCAAGCAAATCATCTTCAAAGAAGCTGAAAAACTCAGCCCTTCGGAAGTAACTTTCTGCAAAAATTTATGCTTGTAGAGCTCCCCTCAAACCAATCTCCTTCTAATAGATTGGGAAATTTAGAAAGATAAGAAATATTTCTATCATTGGAAAAAGAATCTTCATTGCCATACTCTCTTCTTCGATGGAGCATCGAAAGGAAATCCAGGGAAGGATGGGGTAGGTGGAATTATCTTTGACCCCAGAGGAAATCCAATGGTCTCTTTCACCCGAGGGATTGGAATAAAGTCCAACAATGAAGCAGAATGGCTCACCCTCTTACTAGGAATCGAAATGGTTAAAAAAGAAAACATCAGAAAGATCGTTGTTTTTGGAGAATCCAAACAAATAATTCAGAAGATGAGGAATGGACACATTGACGGGACGATCAACTGCAGTCATTTTCATAAAAGAATCATCAAGAAGACCTCCAGTCTTCAAGCCACATATTATCACATCCTAAGATAGAACAACAATCAAACAGACAAAATGGTCAATCAAGAGGTGAAAAACAATATAGGTATAGTCTCAATAAGATACCAAACAGTTCTCAAACATGTCCCTTAACCACCTCACTTCAAAGGGGCCTCACCATCCCCCCCCTCCATTGCTCCACTTCAGCACTCGATCAAGCCTCCACCGACGTGTCCTGGCTATCATAGTTGCTCTACCATCTTCTGGAACATTATAAATAAGTGTCTCCTCCCCCAACTCATGGATTATACCAGACTTTACTTCACATGCAATGATGATGCCACCATCAGGAAAGAATTCAAGCGTCCTCGAATTATGAAATAAAAGCTTACTTCTATCCTTGCAAATTTACTCATCTCACAAAGCGAATTTTATGAGCACCATCAGATAGTGAATGAAAAGTTTGCACCATCGAAGACAATGCATGATCGGGCTTGGCTACGAAAATACAAAAATGATAGGCCTCCCCTCTCGGTTTTCTGAAATTTTGTGTTCTGCTGATATATATAGGTATATTATGCATTTTTGCTTATTTCTGAACAAACAGTTTGTCAAACATTACTCATACAGGGGAAGCCTCAATCTTAGAAAAAAAGTCAGAATATTTCTCTTCATTGTAATATGTTTCTATGCCTCTGTAAGCTCTATTATAGCAGAGCAATTTTTGGAAACTAGTTGGTGTAAGGATGGCTGTGCTCAGCTTTTTTTATAAATATAAAACTTTTCTAGTTTTTGTAAAAAAAAAGATTGCTAATAAATCTATTTCTATTTTGATTGACCTTGGATCTACTCACAGTTACATTACTCCTAAATTTTTTTAGATTTATGCATTTAAGAAATCAAAGCATAGTAAATCATGGTTAGTCCAACTAGCCACGGGAACCAAGCAAAAAGTTAGTAAAATGGTGGAGAAATGTCTACTTGAAATGGGTGGAATGTCCACTTTTGTAAATTTGAATATTCTACCACTCGGTTCCTATTATATTCTCATTGTAAAGGACTAGGTAGAGGCACATAGAGTTAAACTTGATTGTTACAACAAGACTTTTGAATGCATTGATGAAGAAGGGAACCCCCAAGAGTTTTAAAGGGAATTTTAAAGGTAGTTTATGTTAGGTAGATTTCAACAATGTAGTTGAAGAAATTATGTAGGAAAGGGTTCCAATTGTATGTAGCCCATGTTTTAGAAAAAATAGGAAATGGAATTCCTAAGTTGGAGGATCATCATGTGCTATAAGAATTAAAGGATGTGTTTCCCGATGAATTTCGAGGACTTACTCCAAAGAGGAACATAAATTTTACCATCAATCTTGTTCCAGGAGTTGTACCAGTTTCCAAAACACCTTACAGAATGAGTACACTAGAGTTACTCAAGCTGAAAATTCAATTATAAGAATTGTTGGAAAAGAAGGACTTTCATCCAAGTGTGTGTCCATGGGGAGCATCCATCTTGTTTGTGAAGAAGAAAGATGGAACACTCAGGTTATGTACATATTATAGGAAACTAAACAAAGTTATAGTGAATAACAAGTACCCCTTGCCCCAAATTGATGACCTTTTTTATCAAATGAGAAGGGAAAAGGTATTTTCAAAGAATGACTTGAGGTCTGGTTACCATCAAGTAAGGATCAAGGAATAATATATCCATGAGACAACCTTTAGAACAAGGTATGGGAACTATGAATTTGTGGTGGTTCCATTTGGTCTCACCAATGCACCAACTACATTCATGGGCCTCATAAATAGTGTTTTCAATAGGTATTTGGACAAGTTTTCTCTTCTTTTTCTAGATGACATTCTCATTTATTCTAATAATGAATAGGAGCATGAAGGACATTTGAGAATGGATTTGGAATTTCTAAGGGAGCATAAGTTGTATGTAAAGATAATAAAATGTGATTTCTACAAGAACATGATTCACTACTTGGGTCACATTATTTCCAAGGAAGGAATACCAGTTGATCTAGAAAAGATTGAATCCATCGTGAATTGGCCAACTCTGAGGAATGTGACGGATGTGAGGTCTTTTATGGGTCTTGTCGGTTACTACATGAGGTTCATTGAAGGATTCTCCAAGATTGCACACCCAATCACTTCTTTGCAAAAGAAGGAGATAAATTTTGAATGGACACTGAAATGTGAAGAAATTTTCCAACTGTTAAAGAAGTTTCTCACAAGTGCTCCAATTTTGAAAATTGCAGACCTATAAAAATATTTTGTGGTGTGTACAAATGCATGTAACCAAGGACTTGGAGGATTTTAACCATGTGGTATGTTATGAATCAAGGAAGTTAAAAGAGCATGAGAATAACTATGCTACCCATGACTTAGAGCTTGCACCTATAGTGCAAACTTTGAAAATGTGAAGGCACTATTTAATGGGTATAAAATTTGGGTTAAGGACAGACCACTATGGTTTGAAATATTTGTTTGAGTAGGAAACATTAAATGCTAGGCAAGATAGATGGTTGGAATTTTTGTGTGAATTTGATTTTGAGATCAAAAACATGAAAGGTAATGGAAATAAAGTGGTTGATGCACTTAGCATAAAAGTACATTCAATGTATGTGGAAACCATTAGTACCCACCACTCAAACTTTAGGCAACTGATTGTTAACAGTATTGTTGAGATGAAATGTATGCCCAATTAAAAGACAAATTACAACGACATAGTTTAGAGAAGGGGTATGATGGTTAACATTTGGAAGGTATCATACTTCTTGTTTATAAAAACAAAATTTATATTCCAAATATGGAATACTTGGGAAGAATTGTTATGGTTGAAATGCATAAAATGTGTTATTTTGGTCATC
Source organism: Pseudotsuga menziesii (assembly GCA_001517045.1). Taxonomy (NCBI): domain Eukaryota; kingdom Viridiplantae; phylum Streptophyta; class Pinopsida; order Pinales; family Pinaceae; genus Pseudotsuga; species Pseudotsuga menziesii. The sequence goes on along the minus strand of LPNX011213903.1, from coordinate 392,253 downwards.
CAAGATACTAGAAAACAATTGATACAACGAGGAAGCAATATTTTTGGCTGAGAATGAAAAAGGACATTGCTGAGTATATTTCCAAGTGCATGAAATGTTAGTAAGTAAATGTTGAACATCAACACCCAACAGGTTTATTTCAGCCCTTGCCAATTCTAGAATAGAAATAGGAAGTGATTTCCATGGATTTTATTACAGGTTTACCAATGACTATTAGGCAGCATGATTCCATCATGGTTGTGGTGGATAAATTATCAAAGGCAACACACTTTACACCAGTTAAATCCAAATATAAGATGCATTCCATTGAAAATATTTTCATGAAGGAAATTTTCAAATTGCATGGATTTCCTAAGGCAATAATTTCAGATAGGGATACTACGTTCACTTCAAATTTATCGAAAATTATTTTTGCAAATTTGGATACCTAGTTGAATTTTAGTACTTCCTACCATCCACAAGCAGATGGGAAAATAGAGAGGGTAAATCAGGTGCTTGAATACATACTTCATATGTATACGATGGACAAACCATCCAAGTGGGAAGAGTATATACATTTGGTAGAGTTTGAATATAAAAATGGCCAACAAGCATCTTTGGGCATGATTCCATTTGAGGATTTGTATGGCACAAGATGCAGGACACCAGTTACTTGGGGTAATCCATTAAACATAATTATACTTGGGCCATAATTACGTAAGTAAATGGAATAGGAAGTTGCAAATATTAGGCAGAATTTGAAGGTACCCCAAGATAGACATAAAATCTATGCAAATAAGCGTAGAGTGCACATGGCATTATGTGTTGGGGATCATGTTTACCTCTGAGTGAGGCCAAGGAAAAGTTCCTTGAAGTTTGGAAGTTTTTCCAAGATATCATCGATATATTGTGGTCCATTTGAAGTGCTTGAGAGAATAGGGCCAGTTGCATATAGAATTGCATTTCCTGCTAACACTAGATCTCATAATTTTTTCATCTTTCTTTGCTTAAGAAATATGTATATGATCCTAACCATGTGATTAATTGGGATGTGATCCAGGTGAAACCTGAGGGAGAGTTCTAAACCAATCCACTATGTATACTAGATAGGAGGGTGACATTGCTCCATAACTGAGCCATCAGATAAGTAACAGTTCAATGGAAGTACTTCAGTCCTTATGAAGGTACGTGTGAGTTTGAGGATGCCATGAGAGAGGAATAACCATTTTTGTTCTAAATTTTGAGCAAACACCAAGGAAGGTGTTATTCCAAGGGTAAGGGGATTGTAATACCCCTAGTTTTGAATTGGATGTATTTAGTGAAAATTATGTAAATGATGTAATTATGCTGGTATGGATTCCTAGTGTAGAGCTTAAGGCCAAGTCCTGACTAGTGAACGAATAGGCATGCATGAAGTAAATATTTTATTTGAAATTTGTGTTTTGCTTATCATGCCAATTTGAAATGTATGTAAATATTATGTGCATTAAGAGAACCAAATGGGTTATGATTCCACTAGAGGGGAAGAGGAAAGCGGCTACATGGGAAACTAATCCTTTGCTTCCATTTGTCAACTATAGAACCCATCCAAAATTCTCTCATGTTCCTTGAATAAGTCAATTATATCCTCTTTTACTACTTTCCAATCATTAAATGCATGTGTAGGGTTGGTGGGAAAAGTCACCTCATGCAGTTATTGAAGCATGGGGATGAGTGCACTTTTGTGATAGTTCTATCAACTGGTAGAAGTTAGTCTACAGTTGTAGAAGTCCTTTCTTCTAGTGTCAGAAGTTATGTCAGTTTTATTTTCACCATTTTGTCATTCTTATTGGAGTCAGCCCTCATTCTCACGCACTCTCATGTAGAACTACAGACTCAGAGCTCTGTATTGTTGTTCATGACTTGTATAACCCATGAAATTCGAATTTAGGGACAAAGATGCCTGTTAGAAGGGAAAATTGGTGGTTTTAGGTGAGTCAAGAAGTAGGGAAAGTTAGGTACCCTTTCCCATTGCTTTTTCATTGCTCGTATATTCTTGAGAATCCATGAATTGAGGTTGTAGGTGGTTCTCCAATAACATTTAGTAGGTTGGTCTTCTTCTATGCACACACTGGAATCACTCGACAATATGGATCACCCAAGAGCACCATGGATCGGTGAAGGGGTTTCTTCATCCAAGAAGGGTGTGGTGTGGGGCAGGTATCGTGGAAGCCAAGGCTCTGAGGGATTAACTGAGATCCTCGTAAAGCTATGCATGAGCATTTGGCTAAGCATAGAGAGTAGATCGAGTTGTGGGATGAGAGAGAGAAGCATGTACGTGTTTCCTTCACTTTGGTGGCCTCATATCCTGGCTTGGGGGTGGCCTCTAAAACTGAAAGAATATAGGTGAGCAGAGTTCCTATGGTTGGTTGGAAAATCACTCTTACACAACAAATTGCTTGGATCTGTATTGTTTAAAGATAAGTATTCTTGTGTACTTGAGTGTGAAATGATTTTAAATGATACATGTAATGTTTAATCTTGCATATGCATGTTCATTATGTGTGAATCAATTTATTTTATTCTATGTATGTTTATTTCTTTTTTTCACACTTATTTTATTTACTATGAATTCATTATTTGGGTTCGAGGTGAAATTGGAAGCCCTAAATGAGTGTAATGTCCCCTCCCATTGGTCGGATTGGGTTAATGGTACATTATATGTTGGCTATATCCTAGTATCAACCTTATGGCTCGGGGTTGGATGTGATTTATAATTAGGAATAAGAAGGATGTGTCATGGATATTGCACCAATGTTGGTTTTGGACAAGAATTTGTTGGTACTTAAAGTATGGCATCCCCTTTTTGATGCTAGAGAAGAACTCATTACTAGAACCTATGTTTAGGTTAAGCTCCCCCTCCTGCTAATTGAATTCTAAAATGAGGAGGGATTGAAATAATCTGGCAACACTCTAGGTAAGTTCATTGTGGTTGGTGATAATCTCTTTAACTATTATTCTTTCTCAATGGCACATATCCTGATCAATATTGGTATCAGAGAAGGACTTTTTGAGATGACGGACATAATTAATCGACATTTGTTTCTTATCCTAACTACAAATGAAGCCATGCAAATGTTTTGCATGGCACATATTTTTATTTACCCTGTTGTCTTTTGGTGTCGAATCATTATATCATTAAGACACTTGGATTGATTATACTTTTCAATGTCATTTCCATTAACGAGCGGAGTACTTAGACATTTATTTTGCATCACCTATTATGATTAATATCGACCTATTAGTTTTTTATGAGAAGGATTATAGGTTTTAGACTGTGATAATGGGTAAATATCATTCTCTCGCAAATGCTTGACATAGTTTGGATTCCTATACCTTCCATCTTCATGACCTCCCCTAAAATGCACACTCCATAAGTTTGACATCGAGGAAATGGATCCTCTTTTTCGTTTCGAGCCCTCTGGGAATGAATTTCTAGAAATCGAGCCAGCAAAAGCCGAAAATATTTGAGAAGATAGGATGGGGTTCTTTATTTAGGTGTTTTAATGGCCATCAAACAGAGGTAAATAGATAGTTTTCCTTATCCGTTAAAGGTAATGTGGCTTAGATAGGTGATTTACAACTGGTTTTAATAGAGGATCTTATAGTGAAATCCACTAAGTTACCTCAAAAGGGTGAAGGATGGTTTAGAGGAAGAGAGATTAATAGGAACAAGTTGAAACACTTCCTTCTCCCATTACCAGATGATTCTGATGTCAAGCATGGCTACCTGACAAGATTTTTGAGATCCCAGTGGTGCCCTCTCCTACAAATCATAGTCAGGTACATTACTTGTGATGGTCCTTTATCTCATGTTCATCTATATCATCTTTGACTTCTTATGGAATTTAAAGGCTCAAAGATAAATATTCCTTATTTTTTGTTAAATATCCTTAAGAAAATGGCTTTCGTAGTCCAACATACCATCGAGCAGAAGGATATGAGTATATTTCATCATGGCCTTCTTAAAATTGTGATCCAATATCATTTATCTTTTGTAGCCAGAACCTGGGATGAATTTATGAGTGAAAATGGTTTTGGCCAAACTCAATACTAACTCTCCCCTCTTCCTAGGGTTTGACAAAAGAGAAGGAGATCAATTTTTCCTGAATCTTCTAATAAATTAGACCTAACATTAAACCCTAAGGAGGTTGTAATGAATCACCCTATTCATGGAAATGATATGAAATGTGATATTAAAGGGGATGATAGTATTCTAGTTTGTGAAAACCCAATTGACCCATCGTTTTCATAAAAGCCTCACGATGTACCTGCACTAAAGGATAAAGGGTTAGAAAATCCCGAAGATAAAAATTTTGCAGATCACACTGAGTATAATCCTAAACAAAAGGAATTCGTCTCACAAATATTTACTCAAAGCATGGATACTATTTTGATTCCTGAAACAATCCAGCAGGTAAAATATCCCCCTATAGTGGAGGTAGTTAGTGATGATGAATATCTTTCTCCTATTAGTGAATTTTCTCATGAATATGTTTTCCATGACAATATGCAAGGGAGAATTGTTTTGAGAGTGACCCGCCACCCTCCTTTTATAGCTTTTTCTTGGGGTTTAGGGTTTTAAGCCCTTGGTCAGGGATTTAGCCCCTTCCGCCCTAACTTTAGCTCCTTTTAGGGTTTTAGCCCCTTTTTGGGGGCTTTAGCTCCTAGGAGAGTATTTAGGCTCTTTTTTGGGGTTTTTAAGCCCTTTTCTTCATCCTTAAGCTATTTTGAGGGTGTGGGGGTCTAATGGAGTGATATGAGGGTCGTGACATGGTGTCCTTGGGTGGTGTAGACCATAGAGAGCTGAATGGGGGATTTTTGGGTTAACAAATATATTTCTACATGTTGAGTCTCTAAGCTCATCTACAACCAATTGTATTCCAGTCCACAAATTCTCCATTTTTCCATGTCACTTTTGGTTGGTTTCCATGTTGATACAACAATGGAAATGGTGAACACCCATGAACTACCTATAGTGCATTGTGAGAGTGTTCCCAACCATGATCGAGTCAATTATATTTAGAGGATATGGTGGCAGCCTTGTATCACTCGTTTTCTTGCCTCACATGTCCTAAAAGTCCCTTGCCTATTTCTTTTACTTATCCAAGAGATGTAAAGGCCAAAACATGTCAAAATAGCACTCCTAAATTCAAAGAAGTTGAAACCCAAGTGTGCATGGAAAAGTCACCAATGAGGGTTAAGAAGTTCCTTAACTTCTAGAAAGAAGTTGAACAAAACTTACTATTTAATTATTAAATGTTTAAATTTAAGTTTTAAATATATGTAAGTGAATGTCATTAAATTGCTTACTTGAGTTTGATTTAATTTACATTTTCAATTTTGAAGAGACGTCATTATATACCATGTAAATTTTTCTAATGATTTTCTTATTGATGTATTTATTGCAGTTGCACCTATGGACACAAATGCTGAAATATTGATTGAGCTTTCCCACATGAGAGGACTTAGTACGGATTTTAGTGGTGGTGACAGGATTCGTCGTTCACTTGCATCCACTTTGGATGCAATTGTTAATACTATTTCATTGTCAAGCAACATACTATATGATATTACATCATATAGAGAAAGAAAAATACAAGAGTATGTTGATGGGCTTGACTACAATGCAATAAAAATGTTTAAAATAACCAAAGAGCATCTATTTTCCTTGTTTAGGGACCCTCGCATGGGGGAAATCCAAAATGCAAATAGGCCTCATATCTCTATTGAGTGGTGCACATTTCAGCCATTTGTTAACAACTAGATGGACATATGTTATATGGTTTTTGATATGCCACCACATAACCACAGCGAAATCCCCCTGTATTTCCTTCGAAATATGTATGCAGAGTTCGTGTTGGGTAAACACGTAAACTATTTTGATATATTGTAGTTTCAGGGGATCGGTGGGGGGGTGCCCCAAAACTGACCCAATCCCAGGCTTTGAGACCTTGTTCGCCATATCCCTGCACCTCGTAGGTAGTTTCCTGGGCTAGATGTCCCACCTATACATCGTGTTATTCCAAAGACACGTGATGCATATTTGAGTTTGGCACAAGAAGTTGTTCATCATAGCACTATGGTTTAGCATATGGGTGAGGAAGGGACATTTGTCCCTGGTGTGGTACATACACCAGGTCATCATGGTACAGGACTATCTTCTAGTGTATTACCACCCACTATTGTAGTACCCCCCTCTAGTGCAGGACCATCTGCTAGTGCAGCACCATCTGCTAGTGCAGCACCATCAGCACATCCCCAACCTACTTTTGAGCCTCATGAATGCACATTGTGTGGTTGTCCCTGCTATGATCTTTCCTCAGATGTTGTCTTCAGTGGGTTTTTGAGTGATGTATGTAGATAGTTAATTGTAATAAATTCTTCATTTATTTTCCTCTTTGTACACTATTGCAACTGCAACTATTTCCCCAAAATTTTCAATTTTAGGGACCCCCTTTTGATTTGTTTTTCTTCAAACTTGCCTAAGAGTATTTTATTATTGCCAAAATTGCTTTGAGTTCATAAAATTCTCTTAAAAAACTTGGTCTTTTTACTTTTCCGTATCGGATGATTAGTCAACTATTCTTCTGATATCATAAGCGTAGTGGACTAGCATTTCGACGTTGCGAAATTAGAGTCATCTAGCTTGCCGAGTGGTTTATTAGCAGGCTTTGGAAACCTTCGCCAATGCATCGGAGTTAATTTTCTTTACCTCTCAGACTTTGTTTGTCGAAGTTCTGGTGCCTTAGTGCTAGACTTATTTGATGAACTGGGTGTTCTTTCACCTTAGTGTTTCTGATATCTGATTAAATTTTTCCCATTGTCACGTTGGTTGACCGAAAAGGCCGGAGTTGTAGTGTTTATCCTGCCAAACATTGCGGAAGGCTAGTCTTAAAGTGATCTGAAAGCTTTACCTTTTCTTTGTCGATTCCAAAGAGATTAACTTTGTCGGTAGCTGATACTCATTTCCCAAAGCAATCATAGGGGTAGTAGAGCAGTCTAACATCGACGTTGCGGAGGGCTACCAACAATTGGTCCCGAGAATAGTTAATAGTGCTTTCGACGTCCGATATTGTTTTAACAATATAGTGTCGGGTCTGTAGTTCTTTTTTCAGACTATTGCGAATATCCTCCAGACTATTTTTTCAATGGTTTTAATGTTTTCCCACTAATGGTTTCCTGCATGGTCAAAGGTTATATATATGTGTTATATCATGCCTTGTGATTTGTCAAAGCTTGCATTGTCGAAATCATATGGAGAAGGTGTGCACACAGTTGTCAATACCTGTTTGGTCCTCCTCTGCACCTGTGGAAAGATTTTCCCTTCCGGGTTGTCCACGTCGCCATTTCTACGTAGGTTACCCATGATTTTATCTTTTGGGTGGTGTTTTTTACTGTTGAACCATTTTAGTGGATGGAGGTTAGGTTTTCTGCATAAGGGGTTATGGTTTTGCTTCCTTGTTTTTTTTCTTGTGAACATTTCAATTCATTAAGGGGATTAGCCTGTTGCTTGAGATGTCATTCGTGGGAGGTTGAGTTTTTCTGCCATCAAGTGTTATGTATGCGCCTGTGTCTCTTGCGCAGGGTTGTAGGGCTGTTGAGGCCTGGAAATTCGCAGGCGACAACAGTAAGGGATTCTCCCCAATCAACGTTCCCAACTAGCCCGTTGACTATTTGGTGTAGGGAATCCGTCCGGCTTACGGTCCGGCTGCCGTAGGTCAAAGTAACAAAAGGGTTTTACCGGTTGCAGCCTGGTCCACCGAAATTTGTATTTTGACTTAATATGCAATGCATATGCCTATCTAAACCATGCAGGGTGATAAGGATGCCGGGAACCACACAATGTGCTGCGCAGGTTCTTACCTCTCGTCTTATGTTCACAACATCTGAACCACATATGCAACCAGGAAACAAACAACTACCTATTTAAACACTAACTACCTATCCCCGGGGAGCCAAAATTGATTATTATTTAGTAATGCATTAACTTCATGTATAATAAACACAATTATAGGTAGCTGATACTCGTATTTACAACACATGAAAGAGAAATTATTCCAACAATTAGATAGCTAACTGTTATGTGAAGCACCGACATTACTATAAGTGAACTTTCCACAAAATAAACTAGAAATCATTCAACAAGACATAAGTCGTGGAGT
>LPNX011213903.1:311586-352716 GCA_001517045.1 Pseudotsuga menziesii | reverse complement strand
ACTTCGGGTGACTTGCGCTTCGTCGGTGGGGTAGGATCTGTTATGGTCTTGACCGACTCCTCATCCTGTTCATCCTGCTCATCCTGTTCACTATCACCACCCTGTTTCCCCTTACTTGAAAGCTTACCAAAGTGAGGTATGGAATTTGCTTAGATGTTTTCATGCATTCAACATCATTTCAATCCCAAGAATTAAAAATACAGCCGCTGATCTTTTAGCCACATCAGCCGCTAGGCTGGTACCCACTAATAACAGATGTTCTGTTGAATTACTTTTCAGGCCATCAGTACTTGACATGATCACCAACTTGCGAGTATTTGACGATGATCAACAGATAATCGAATGCTTGACAAGTGATGAGGTCTTTAAAGGAGCCATTATCGACGATGAGGAACATCAGGCTGAAATGAAATATGACAATTTCATCCCCAAAGGGGTCAGAACGTTAGAGAAGATGTTTGATTTGAATGAAAAGTTCAGAAGACCCGCTAATGTGAAGACGCATAGCTCAACTCTACAGTTCGAGCTAATAAACTTAGGGACTGAAACGGGTCCCAAGTTTGTGAACATCGGCAAATGTTGTTCACCAGCAGAAAGAGACAAGTTCTTCAGTTTGTTTAAACAATACAAAGATGTCTTTGCATGGATGTACGCAGACTTGAAGACCTACGACACCAGCATTATCAAGCATATCATCCCTATTAAAGCAGGCATCAAGCCTTATCAGCAGCCGTTAAGGAAGATGCACCCCAAGTTGGAGCCACTGATTCAAAGCGAGGTGAAAAAATTGTTGGACGCTAGGATTATTTTTAAAGTCAGGCACTTCGAGTGGGTGTCAAATCTGGTGTCGGTCAGGAAGAAGTCAGGAGAAATCGGACTGTGTGTGGATTTTAGAAACTTAAACCGCGCCTCAGATAAATACAACTATCCGGCACCTCCCATGGAGCAATTGCTACAGATGGTTTCTGGTTCTGAAATGTTTTCATTGTTAGATGGGTTCTCTGGTTACAACCAAGTGTTAGTAGCTGAGGAAGACAAATTGAATACAACGTTCAGAAATAAATGGGGAACTTTCTCCTATAGAAGAATTCTCTTTGGACTGATTAATGCTGGAGCGACATTTCAAAGAGCTATGGACATAGCTTTCCGCAGACTGATTGGACGCAGTGTTGTAGTTTACCTCGATGACATCACAATATTCTCGAAGAAGAGAGGGGAGCACGTGTTCCACCTAAAGAAAATTTTCGAACGCTGCCGGAAATATGGCATTTCCCTCAATCCTAAGAAGTGCGTATTCGCGGTCACAGAAGGCAAGTTACTGGGGCATATAGTTTCAAAGAGAGGTATATCTATAGACCCAGAAAGAATTAAGGCCATTGAACAGATCCCTATGCCCCATAATAAAAAGGGAATGCAATCCTTCATGGGAACAATAAATTTCGTATGAAGGTTTGTGCCTGATTTTTCCCAGACTGTTAAGCCACTACAGCAAATGGTCAAGCAAAATGCAAAATTTAAGTGGACTGAAACGGAAAAGAATGCTTTCAGTAAAATCAAGACTGCTGTTGCACATGCGCCCTCTCTGAAAAGTCCAGACTTTGACAAGGACTTTATTATGTATACATTTGCTTCCGATGATTCATTGCCAGTCGTACTTACGCAAAAGGTAGATGGGGGTGATGAATTCCCAATTTCTTTTATGAGCACTGGGCTACAAGGGGCTGAATTAAACTACCCAGCCATTGATAAGCAAGCATATGCAGTGTTTAAGGCAGTGAAGCAATTCAGGCCTTATATATTGAAAAATTGGACCAAGGTAATAGTCCCTTACCCAGCTGTAAGATCCCTTCTCATTCAGAAAGAGTTAGGAGAAAGAAAGGGAAACTGGGTAACAACCCTTCAAGAATACGACTTGGAATTCAAGCCAGCCACTATAGTGAAAGGTCAGGGGTTATGCAAACTGATGACTGGAAAAGGTAACGACAAAGAACAAGCATGGGAAAATGAAGCCAAGTTGCATGTAATGGATGTTTGTCCTTTATTCACAGCTCCTGAGTCTTGGTATAGAGACCTTGTGCATTACTTGCAGTCAAGGCTGTTTCCAGAACATTGGAGTTCCAAACAAATAAGAGCTCTGCGTCTGAAATCGGCTTCCTACCAAATCGTGGAAGGCGTATTATTCCGGAAAAACTATGATGGAGTCCTCCTGAGATGTTTGGAGAAAGAAGATGCTAAGAAATTAATGTCTGAATTGCACGATGGTTCGGCTAGGGGACATTATTCAGGGGACACTACAGCCCACAAGGTTCTCAGAGCCGGTTACTACTGGCCAACACTCTTCAGGGATGCACATGCACACATCAGAAAATGTGATATTTTCCAAAGATGTGGTGGAAGACAACCTAGAGCAGCAACACCTCTAAATCCTGTAATGATCACGGAGCCTTTCAAACAATGGGGATTGGACATCATTGGAGAAATAAAACCAAATTCTTCCCTGCTGCACAAGTATATTCTTACTGCAACTGATTATTTCACTCGCTGGGTCGAAGCTATCCCACTGCGTAAGATAAACGAAGATGAAGTCATCAGCGTCCTACAAGATCATATCATGACCAGGTTTGGAGTTCCAGTTTCGTTAGTTTTTGATAATGCTAAATACTTTTCATCAATTAAATTGACTGCATTTGCTTATGAGAAAGGGATAAAATTATATTATTCTGCTAACTACTATCCGCAAGGGAATGGCTTGGCTGAATCCTCCAATAAAAACCTCATTAGAATCCTGAAGAAGACTGTCATAGAAAACCAGCGAAGTTGGCACTCAGCCTTACCCAACGCCCTGTGGGATGACAGAGTCATCCCCAAGTCCGCAATAGGAGTGTCACCCTATACCCTTGTGTACGGTAAGGAAGCCATCCTGACTCCCAATATCATGCTACCATCTTCCATACTAGCTCAAGAGTCTAGGGGGTCGGATGATGAAGTTCTACAAATAAGAATATACAATCTCCTGAAAGCAGAAGAAGCCAGATCCAAGGCTAGAGAACGTTTCAAACAACAGCAGGAGGTAGTCAAAAGATGGTTTGACAAGCATAAAGCTGGAAAAAAGGACTTGGAAGTGGGAGACCTAGTTCTCAAATGGGATCATCCTCATGATGAGAAGGGAAAGCATACTAAGTTCCAGCAGTTGTGGTAGGCCCGTTTCAAATCACAGCAAAACTTGGCCCTGCTACTTATAAGCTACAAGATTTACAGGGATGGGAGGAGAACTTTCCAGTTAATGGTTTGGTTCTCAAGCCTTACTTTTCTTGAAGTTTTCTTTGAGTTTTTCTGTTTTGTATATAAATAAGTTGTTTGGTTGTTTTTGAGTCATGCTTTCATTTGGTTTAATTTTGAGTTTTGGTTTCAATAAAGGGAGTAAACTCGCGATTATTGAGGAAAACCAAAATTTTTGGGAATGACAGACATGTTTGAGTAATCAGACCATGTGTTGCTGATTGAATTTCTTCCAGTCTAGCAGTTTTCTTGAAATCTCTGTGTGCATTGAAGTCCTGCTTAATCCCTACACGATAAACCGGATTCAAAGAGTCTAGAATACTATGTTGAGGCTCCATCCACATCACACTTAAAATGTCTAAGGGGCGATAACGGAGGACCCATGGAAAAAAGCAAGGTGAACAGTGTATTAAATATAAATGATCCCATGCCAAGAAGTGAATGCCAAAAGGCAAATAAAGAGTCAAAACTTCTATAAAAGCATCATAAATCAAAGCAAGTGCTGAATCATAACTACTAAATTGCCGAAATATCCTCTCTGTCTGTGAGCTGAGACTTGAAGCACACCACTCACACAAAAGGACACTATGGGATAGAGGATCATGAATTAAAATTCAGTAAGAAAGGCGTACAGAAGAACTCAGATGAAAGGGACAAAAGTCCAAAAAAAACAAAAGTGTTAAAATGGCATGGGAATGAGGAACAAACGAATATTGTTGTTTACCATCTGCTGCAATCCTGTGGTGTCTACGTTGTTAGCCACCTAAAAATAGAGGTAATAATGAAACTCATACTCTGGCCTCGGCATAGTTGTCTGGACTTGAAGGTCTCAGTTTTCCCTTTCCCCAATGGACCATCATCAATGATTAAGGTACACACTTCTGTCGATTGAGAAATCCATATGACTGGAAGAATTCATTAGACGCTTTCAGGTTAAACAGTCTGTTGCTCAAAGTACAATCACCCAGAGATCTAGGTTCACCAGGTAATCGCCAATTGTTGCGGCAACAACTTTTTCTCCCCAAATTTCTTAAATTTTGGACCCCTCCTCACGATTTTGTTTTGATCATTGGATCCTTCGAGTTTTGGGCTGTATTTTAAGTTTTTTATACTCAAGATTAATTCTTGACCAAAGTTCGGGTTTTGATTGCGTTAGAATTTATGGTGGACGGCAGTTGCTCAGTTTGTTTTACTTGTTGATTAAACCAGTTGTTTTGCTGTTGGTCGCCGTTATAGCAGGTTGCTGTCCATTGTTGATTTTTAAAGCTGAATAAATGACTGATTTTTCTTTTGGATCGGGAGTCTTTCTTGCCTTGGTCGAAAGTTCTAACCTTTCGCCCGTCCGTCGATGCGGCTTCTGAAGTTGTTTTTCCATCCGAATTTCAAATCGTGCCGACGTCCGATTCGTTTTGTCTTCAATCGCTTGTCTGGAGCCGTTACCTTTCCGCCGTTGCGGCTAAGAAGAGTTGGAGAGCTTCCGATTCAATTTTATGTCGACGTCCGATTTAGTTCTCACCCACCCACGATAAGCTTTTGTCTTAGATCCTGGTCTCGTCCGCCGTTGCGGATGGAAAAGGCCATTCAGCCTCGATGTGACATCTCTCCGACGTCCGATTAATAGCCTCCCAGCCTGCTAGTTGGCCCACCTTTCTGATGTTAGGATATCCCCAGTCCCCTTCGTGGTTCAGCCGTTTCAATGGTATAATGTGCTATTTCGTTTTGTAACGTAGATCCGATAAATGATGCATATATGTTTTTTATGTAGGTGGATCTAAGGGGTTGGTGGAACTACGATGGCGCGAAGGTATAGCTGAGCATTTCGGTATGGATCGAACCGAAGCTAGAAGGACAAGCGAAAGAAAAGACAGCGTGAATGGCAACGAAGAGATGGAACTTGAAGACCTGTCAGTTACTCAATAATTCGTAGAAGAATTTGAAGCATTGGGAAGCTAAGAGGGGGAGAGGGGAGGGATCCCAAGGGTCACAAATTGTAGTTTAAATATTTGAAAATAGGACTGAGAGGGGGCTTTTTCCCCTGGAAAATTTTGGAAACGTTTTCTTGTAAGAGGAATTACTTCGTTTTGCAAAGGAAACTGCAATTTTACCTTGTTGGGGAGAGTGAAATGGAATGTATCAATGTGACTCAATGAATAATGTTGAAGAGGAACTATTTCATTTTCAGCGGTGTTTCATTTACTGTAAGAATGTTTAATTTCCTGAACCTATGTTCTAGTTGAATGTTCTTCAGAAATTTTTAGGATATTTTCCACTATGAGAAATAGAGGTTTTCATACAGCAATTGGCTATCTGGTTGTTTAAATATCTGTAATTGTGCATGTGTTTGAAAGAAGTATCAGCTAATTGTAACTCTTTATATTGCATGCGCAAAATGTATTACTCACCCAAAACGATAACCTTTCTCCCTAGGGATAGATTAGATAGTTAGTTTGTTTCTTATTGTATGTGATTTGGTTGCTTGTGGGTTTAAGACGAGAGGTGAGAACCTACGCATCACATTGTGACTGCCCCTAGCATTCTAATCACCTTGCACTTAGGTAGGCACTTGCATTTCATCTCTTATGTCAAAAATACAAATTCCGGTGGACCGGGCCGCAACCGGTAAAACCCTTGTTTGTTACTTTGACCTACGGTAGCCGGACCGTAAAACCGGACGGATTCCCTATACCAAACAGTCAACTGGCTAGTTGGGAATGTTGATTGGGGAGAATCCCTTTACTATTGCTGCCTACGAATTTCCAGGCCTCAACAGAAAGATGTAAAGTTCAACAGATAGACACTAGGATGGAAGAGATTGTAAGTACCACTTCATATTTTCTGGATAGTACTCAGGATATATTGGCAATTCTAAAGGGAAGAATGGTTTGGGTAGAAACCAATAAAGAATCTCCCGCATAACTATCCGTTAAATATCAGCAAACATTGAATCAATAATATGAGTTAATGGAATTCGCTAGTAATATCGTAGAAGAATTTAAAAAAACAGTGAAGAAGACAAAGATAACTTGTGCCAAATTCTGCAAGAGACTGATCTTCGCCTATAATCAGTGTCAGACTTCTGCTGAGAAGAGATTGGAGGTGCTACCTAAACATGAACTATTTTTAAAGCATTTACAGGACAGATACAATCAGGATGAACAAGCAATCCAGCAGGTCAAGGATTTGGATGAATGGATATGAAAAAATGACATATCACATGCAACCGTGAGCATATACTTATTAGAGGACCAGATGTGCCTGATTCCTGCTAGAATAGAGGGTGTGAAGACCCAAGCTGCCAAGTATGAGATTAACATTTGATTCCTTGAGCCTTCTGGGTTTGAAAGCATAGCAGCAGATGCTAATGCATGGAAAAAAGTTCACAAACGAGCAAGTTGGGCCTTCCTAGTGAAATGTTTTGGGAATATTGATTAATGATCTAATATATTATATTAATTTTTGTGCACAAGCTATAGGACAAATTTTTGTAAAGGAAAGGTTGGGGAAGCTCAAGAGGCAATGAGGGGCATCCCAAGAGTTTTTTTTGCTTTTTGTATAAGTATAGGAGATTTTAGATAGTAAAGGACCTTTTTCAGACTATCTTGAGGAAGCTTATTGTAAGAATAACTAATTCATATTATAATAAAGAGTTATATGTTTTTGGCTGGAGAAAGTTTTGTGGAGTGTCAAATGTTTTCCATGGGCTGGTTGGATGTGAACTATTTCTTTTTCAGCTTGTTTCCATGAACTATGAGATCATTTTAACTTATTGAATTCTTTCATGTTATGAATGTACTCTTGTTTATTTTTGTGAAACTTCCACATTCCCGATTGAGTAATGAATGTTTTAATTAACAATAATCTATCTTGTTGTTCATCTTTCTATTGATATTTATGTGTTCAGGAATGTTAACAGCTATCTATGATTTTCTTTATGCATTTTACAATACATTACTCACCATTAATTACAATTTTGCTCCCTAGGGATAGGTTAGTGAGTCTTAGTTAGTTTCTCTTTTTTTTGTGATTTAGGAGGGAGAGAGGTAAGACGAGAGGTAAGAACTTGCGCATCACATTGTGACCCTCCTCATTATCTCTATCACCTGCATTTAGTTAGGCATTTGCACATCATACTTACATATTAAAAAACTAAAAAAAAAATACGGTGGACCAGGCCGTAATGGGTAAAACACTTAAATCATTACTTGACCTACGGTAGCCGGACCGTAAATCGGATGGATTCCCCATACCAAACAATAATGAGCTAATTGGGAATGTTTATTGGGGATAATCCCTACTGTTGTTACCTGTAATTTTCCAGGCCCCAACAGTTTGGTGCTAGAAGGAGGGCCACCAGTGCATGGCTGGCTGAGGAAGCCCACTTTCTTGAAATTACTCCACTGGTGACAGTTTTGAAAACTGTTTGCTTCACAAACCCACTCCTAAAGAAAAAGAAACAGGGTATCTTTATCCCATTGATAACAAAGTGGTTGATGATTTAAGGAGAATTACCAGGGCATATGCTAAAAAGATTGGAGGATTACCTATTATCTTTGTCCTACCTAGAAGAGAGTATCAGAAGAAGGATCGCCCTCAATTGGAAGACTCAGTGTTGGTAAAAGATCTTGAAGAATCGGTAGAAACAGCCTTACAAGAAGTTGACCAACCTTTGGATCAATTGGGACCAAATTCCCCTCATTGTTCACCTTTTCAAACTCCTGTTCAATCCCCACCGCATACTTCACTCAGAATCATGGCTAATGTAAATGCAAATCAGCCACCTCCACAACCTGCTTGGAGGGCTAGGTCTCATTTAAACCTAACACCTCCCTTGCATGATTTTCCTCAGACTTTTGACAAGATGTTACCCAAGTTTAAACCAAGTGAAGGAATTGTTGTAGATGATCATTTGCAGAGTTTTTACTTGGCTTTAGAGGGACTACGAGCTGGAGAGAATGAATATGTGGTCTATAGATTGTTTCCTCACACCCTGAAAGGAAAAGCAACCTCATGGTATTTTGCTCTACCTGCAAATTCAATCACAAATTGGAATACTTTTGAGATATTGTTTAGAAGCAAATACGTAGTCCAGAAAACTCATGCAGCTTTAATGAAAGGGTTAATTGCTCTAAATAAGGAAAAGAAGGAAAGAGTGCATAACTTCACTCAAAGGTTTGCTGCTTACCTAAACAATTTCAATGCAGCTGACAAACCATCTGAAAATGCCCTAATTGAATACTATACCTCAGCTCTCAGGCCTGATCTAGCCATGTTTTCCAAGAGATCGGTTAGACCCACATTAGTAGAAACCTATGAAGAAGCTGAGAAGTTAGAGGCAGAGATGGAGAGTATAGAAAATTACCCTGTGCTGTCAGAAGAGAATACTTTTGGAAACAAGAAACCTTTATTGCTGATTAATCCTAAGGATGAGCGATCACATGATTTCAAAGGGATAATGAAGATGATGCAAAAATTATCAAACAGGGTGATAGATTTAGAAAAGGAAAAATAGGCTCATAAACCATATAAGCCTTATTATAAAAAAGGGGAAGACAACAGCCAACCTGAACCTCCTCCACATAGTCCATCAACAATGAATTTAACCGATGTAGGCATGGACAATTTTTGTACCTTTCACCAATAGCCTCATTCTGAGAAGAATTTCCCATAATGGATTAATTCTATGACATTAGTAATGAATCAATTATTGGACTCCAAATTGACAGAAACTAGTGAGGAGAAAGAAAAAGATCATGAACGTATAGAAACACAAGAGGAAGATACCTTAGTTTTATGGGACTGTGTTTCTATGTTTAATATGGAAGATGAAGACTTTACGATGCAAGAAGAAACACCAGAAACTGATGTAACAACAAGAAGTCAGAATCTGTTAAAAGAAGATAATTCAATACTTCCAAAGATTAAGAAACTTCAAGAAAACATGAAGAAGATAAAGAACAACACTTCGACTATTAAAATACTTGAATTTGTCATTTCAAGTTAGGATCCTAAGAAAGTCAACACACCTGTAAAGCCTACTGAAAGTAAAACTGACAATGGCAAGAAGAATCTCAAAGAACATGAGATGGGATATGATGTTGTGGAAGACATTAAAAAGGCTAAAGAAAATATCTCATTGTTTGAAATGTGCAATTTACCTCAGCAAAAGGAGAAGCTTTTAAAAGCACTTGAGACACCAAAAGAGGAGCCTCCCAGTGAAAACCAACCTAAGGAAGAGATTGGTGAGGGAAGTTAAGGAGGAAAATCTAGGTATAAAACTCCATCATTTCTCCTAACCTTTCAAATTTTCGACTATAATGTGCATAACTGTTTAGTGGACTCAGGAGCATTAGTCAATGTTATGCCACTTTCAGTTTGCAAGCAAATCAATGGTCAACCTGAACCAACCACTAGACAAGTTCGTCAATTAGACAGAACAATAGTAAAAGTAATAGGAGAAATGGAGGATGTTCCGATTCATTTATCCACAGATGAAAGGGTATGTCAGTACATCGACATTGTAGTAGCAGACATACCAGATGCTTATGGTTTGGTTTTGAGCCGAGACTGGTCAGCAAGGTTAGAAGGATATTTTGCATCAGATTGGTCACATTTGTGGTTTCCTTTTAAAGGATGTCAAAATCAAATAAAAGTGTTAAGGGAGCCTCAAATGAAATATAATGTGACTCAGTTAAAAGGAAAAAATGAACCAGTAAACTCTGTGTTGGGAAACTATTTCATTGAACTGGAACTGGGAAATTACCAAGCTGAAGAAGCCAACAGTATACCTAATATTCAACTTGATCTCCTTCGATTTTCATGGGCTGATGAGATTGACTGTAACATAGTAGATTTAGTTTTAGATGTAGTTTGTAACTCAAATTCAATAGAAGTAGAAAGTTTTTGGATTCTTTATTTTGATGGTTCTAAAACATTGGAAGGATCAGGGGCTGGCTATGTCCTAATTGATCCAGAAAAAAATAAAATTTTTCTTTCATGTAGGTTAGAATTCAAATGCACAAATAACACAGATGAATACGAAGCGCTAATTCATGGACTTAAAAAAGCAATAGAATTGAAAGTAAAGAATCTAAAAGTATATGGAGATTCTAAAATCATTTTTAAGCAATTTCGGAACAAAATACACTGCATTTCACCACATTTGAAAGCTTACCAAAATGAAGTTTGGGATTTGCTGATAAATTTTCATGCATTCAATATTGTGTCAATTCCTAGATTAAAGAATGTAGCAGCTAATTTACTAGCTACCTCAGCTGCAAGATTAGTACCTTCAAATAATAGATGCTCTATTGAGTTACTTTTCAGGCCTTCTGTTCCAGATAACATAAAAAATCTAAGGGTTTTTAACAATGATCAGAAAATTTTGGAGTATTTGATGAATGATGATACTTTCAAAGGAGCAATAATAGATGATGAAGAACATCAAGCAGAATTAAAGTTCAGGAACTTTATTCCAAAAGGAGTTAGGACCTTGGAACAAATGTTTGATTTAGATAACAAGTTCAAAAAGCCAACGAATGTCAAGACTCATAGCTCATCTTTACAATTCAAGCTGATAAATTTAGGGACTGAAGCTGAACCCAAATATGTAAATTTGAGGGAGTGTTGTTCTCCCAAACAAAGGAGTAAGTTAATTAGCTTATTCAAGTAGTACAGGGATGTGTTTGCTTGGACCTATGAATATCTTAAAAATTATGACACAAAGATCATACAACATGTTATCCCAATCAAAGTTGGAATCAAGCCTTACCAACAGCCTTTGAGAAAGATGCATCCTAATCTGGAACCTTTAATTCAAAATGAGGTAAAAAAGTTGTTGGATGCTAAAATCATATTTAAAGTCAGACATTCAGAATGGGTTTCTAACTTGGAACTAGTACGAAAAAATTCCGGAGAAATTAGACTTTGCATAGATTTCAGAAATCTCAATCGTGCATCAGATAAAGATAATTATCTTGTCCCACCCATGGAACAAATACCACAGATGGTTTTAGGCTCTGAATTGTTTTCATTATTAGATGGATTCTCTAGTTATAATCAAGTATTAGTAGCAGAAGAAGACAAGCTCAAGACGACTTTCAAAACCAAGTGGGGAACTTTTACGTACCAGAGGATCCCCTTTGGACTTATCAATGATGGAGCTACATTCCAGAGGACCATGGATATAGCTTTCTGTGGTCTGATTGGCCGTATTTTTGTGGTTTATCTATATGATGTTACAATATTTTTGAAAAAGAGAGAAGAGCATGCATTTCATTTGAAATAGATTTTCGAGTGTTGCTGAAAATATAGTATTTCACTAAATCCCAAGAAATGTGTGTTTGCAGTCACAGAAGGAAAGCTACAAGGTCATGTCATTTCTAAGAAAGGGATCTCCATAGACCCATAGAGGATTAGAGCCATAGAACAGACCCCTTTACCCCATAATAAAAATGGCATGCAATCTTTTATGGGGACAATCAATTTTGCGTGAATTTTTGTACCAGACTTTGCTCAAATTGTCAAACCTTTGCAGAAAATGGTTAAACAGAGTGTGCAATTCAAATGGACTAATTTGGAGAAGAATGCATTCAGCAAGATAAAATCATATGTTTTTCATGCACCATCACTCAAAAGTCCAAATTTTGAAAAGGATTTTGTTCTGTACACTTTTGCGTTTGATGATTCATTAGCAATTGTGATTACACAGAAAGAAGATAGGGGAGATGAGTACCCCATACCATTTATGAACACTGGTATGCAAGGGGCTGAATTGAAATATCCCACCATTGACAAACAAGCCTATGCAATTTTTAAAGTGGTAAAATAATTTAGGCAATATATACTTAAGAATTACACCAAAGTAATAGTTCCACACCCAGCCATACGATCTCTTTTTGTACAAAAGGAATTAGGAGAAAGAAGAGGCAACTGGGTGACTGCTTTACAAGAATACGATCTTGAGTTCAAACCAGCAACCATAGTTAAAGGACAAGGACTTTGTAAACTAATGACTGAAGGTCAAAAAAATGAAGAAAGCAGCTGGGATAATGAAGCTGAACTACATATGGTGGATGTATGTCCTCTGTTTACAGCTCTAGACTCCTGGTATCGGGACCTAGTCCATTATCTCCAAGAAGGGTATTTTTCAGAGCATTGGAGTCCCAAGCATAGAAGAGCATTAGGTTTGAAATCATCTTTATATCAGATCATTGACGGAATGCTATTCAGAAAGAACTATGATAGATTCTTTCTCAGGTGCTTGGAACAAGAAGATGCAAAGAAGGTCGTAGCAAAATTGCATGATGGACCTGTTGGAGGTCACTTTTCAGGGCACATGTTGGTCACTATGGGCAGACCCGGGTTTACTATAATGTACCAACAACACCCCTAACTGACTGGCCCTTTTGGCGACAGACCGCAGAACAGCCTGAAGTCTCACCCAAAGTGATTCAATGGGTTGGCCAAAGAATCAAGTGTCTTAGACTAGGTTCTGAGGCGTCCTGGGGGGGTTTCTCGCAGCTCCTCTTGGCCAGCGAGGTCTCTCTCTCTACAATGCGTAGTTTACTCTTTTCTCACGATATCTCTAGCCCTTATCGCATCGCCATGCCTTGGTCAACACATAGCTCTCCCTCGCGCTAGGTCCTCAACCTGCGGTTTCGCGCACCGCAACTCCTCTGTTGGTGCGATATCGCCTCTCTGCGATATCCTTCCTCTGTGGCTCAGCGCACCTAGCGTTACTTGTGTCTGATCCACAGGAATCAACTTACATGTATTTCTAACACTGTGACTCTTAACTGTCTTGAGTAAGACTTGAACAAACTCTTACGCAGAATACTTACGACTTTAACTGGTATTTTATCCTTTTACAATGCTATAAACTGAATAACACATTCATACATTTAACTGTAAGAAAAGTTCATGTAATGTGTAACAGATACAACAAATACACACAATCACATGAAATTGATCACATAACACTCTGGTTTAATGTGGTTCACTTCCAGGGTAGAAGCTACGTCCACAGAACTGTGTTTCTCTATTATATCATGGGGGAAGCAAACACAGTTCAGCTGCACCGCATATGTAGCTCGATATCTTCTGGGTAACTCTGCACATAGCATAGAGCCCTTCTCTCTTAGATCTCATCTCTACCTCTATATTGCTTCTCTACAATATACTCTTCCCTCTCTGTCAATCCCTGCGGATTGTTACATACATGCTCAATGAGCCAGCTACTGGTTACAATAAGATAACTACTGCTAATAACAGAACCAGAGCTTGGATTCTATACAAAGTCTATGGTCTATTATGATGTGTCTAACCAACTACGTAACCCTTTTACAATACAAAATACATCCCTTTATAGGCGGCCCGAAGGTCTCGCCATTACAACATTTTGGGCATGTCCCAACAGTAACCCAAAAACCCTAACTAGTGACAGTCGACATATCTGTACTTGGAGTAGCTGCTTTCCGTCACACCACTTCCTTCTGCAGTATTCCATGCTTCCCAGCGCTAATCATGGGTACTATTCACCTCTTCCCTTCACCACAACTTCCTACAGTCTTCCATGCTTCCCAGCGCTGACCATGGGTACCGGTGATGCTTCCCGTACTTCTGTCCTTTGTCTTCAATACCTTGGCCTCGTCATTCCTTTTCCTTTATGAGGGTAACTGAGCCCTCCTGTCTTCACCGCTGCCTTCAATGCAATGGGTGAGCTCTCTCTTCTCGGTCACTCAGGTACTGTCGTCTTCCTTGACTTCTTTGTTCCAACAGTCATGGTTTCCAGCTCTGATCTGTAGCTAGAAACAGGCTACGGTGTCGTAGCTTTACCTTATCTCTTTATCTCTATAAAAAACTGTCTATCAGCCAAAATGGTAGCTTCTCCTGTAGCTGCGGGACCTTGCTCCAATAGTCCCCTAACACTTACTTGTGGCTCGTCCCCGAGCCACTACCAGCGGGCTTCTCCTGCTGTAGCTTCTCCTTGGCTTCTTGCAAATTCCGTTGCAACTTGACCCGAAGTACTGCGACTTCATTCTACATCGCTTCGACACGCTCTTGTGCCATGTCAAGCATAGCTTGACTGATATTGGAGTCTTCTGTTTAACTTAGTTTGTAGGGCTCTCTTATTTTTGTTATCGCTATGCTCTTGTTGTTCCGTCGCTTGCGAGGCCTTGCTTTCTCGTGCATTACTATAAGGATTCAAATCCCTGGTATCACAAGAAATCCTCTCTATCTGTATTAGAGCTCATGTTATAAGGAAGATATAAATTTGTATCTTCCCGCCTTCTCATAATAGTTCACTCTGTTTGGAATCTTTCATATGCGCACGATACAAACCATGAATTCCATTCCGAGAGCAAGCCTTTGTCTGCACGTTGGATTTTGGATCGCTGGATTTGTTGTCCTTTCCTATTTTCTTTCTCAGCAAATCGCTCCAGGTATTCATGCTGCCTCTGATCTTCGAATTTCCACTTCTTTGCCTCAGCAATCTCTTGTTCTTCTCTTAGCTGATCAGATAGGTCAGCGGACCTCTCCTGTTGCCATCTTTTTCTCATTTTCACTTTCTTTCTGACGGGAGATTTTTTCTCATCATTTTCCTGCTCTGCTTTCTTATCTTCAGTGATCGGCTTATCTTTCTTCTTCTCTTCGACAGAGCCTTTGATGACATCTTCTACATCTTGCGATTGAATCTTCATCCTTGGCAGCTGTCTGACCTGTGATGCACCTAATTTCACAACCTTGGGCGGCGTCGTCATGGCGGATGCGAGGCCACCGTGCTCAAATCTCTCCAAAATCACTTCTATAGGTTCATCCTCGGACAGAACCCACTCGGTGGAATACCCCGGATGTGCAATGGCTGCGTAATATGGAGATCACTGTACTCTGTAACTGAATGAGCTCTGCATAGGGAAAACTTAACAATGCTCTCTATAGCTCTCTGTTTTTTGCAAATGTAACCCTCCCAACAAAATAATTTTTGCTTTTATGCCGAAGGAAACAATCTCGGATGCAACGGTCATCTCGGCTGAACCCATCGGTCGTATTAATTTCCTGGACGAGACCATACCCATCATCTCGATCCTCAATAATTGCTGAAATCCGATCAAATTTCCCTTGAAGCGTGTGTATGCAGGCGCCGGTCTCGTCGAAGATTTGCCAAATCTGGAAATTTAATTGTGCTATTTCCAAATCTATGGTAAGATATATAAATCATTTCTTCATTAACTGCCTGTCAGAAGGAGACTTGACTGGCCCTCTATCGTGTTTCAAAACTGGGTATGTGGCACGAAACATTGCCTTGCTGCAATGCCACACCGCATCACCTGCACAAACCAACTTATACAGTTTTTTTTTTTTTTTTTTTTAATAACAAGTAGCTTATGACTTGTGCAAAATGAACCGTCCTTATGCGATTCCTTATACTTAGAATACCTACTGGTGTAGACTAATTCCTGGTGCGATGCCTCCTTTCAACTACACTAGACATCTGCACCCTTCTATTGTCTAAGCTATGGCTGAGAGGTGGAGTGGCTATCACTATAGAGCTTAAGCCTACTGCCATTAATCAATGTGGGAAGAAGCTCCCCATTCAATTTGCTGAGCTGAACAACACCTCCCTCTGTAACTTGCTGTATCTGATATGGCCCCGACCAATGCATTTTAAACTTCCCTGGAAACTTAATAAACTTACTATCATAGAGGAGTACTAGGTCTCCAATCTGAAGAGTATTACTCTTAATGTGTCTGTCATGCCAAGCTTTTTATCGTGCCTTCTGCACTTTCTGATGAAATCCAGCGATGAATATGTCTTCCTCTAAGGCAAGCAGCTACGCTAGCCTTTCATGCACCGTGTCTGTATCAGTCATCTCGGTGATCTGAGCAATTCTTAAACTGGGAAGAATATACTCCATAGGCATAACAGCCTCCTTTCCATACACCAAGCTGAAAGGTGTGTGTCTTGTAAGTTTCTTGCATGTAGTCCTATATGCCCATAATACAGCGTTAACTCTAAGGTCCCAATCATTCCTTTGGTTGTTGCATATCTTTGTAAGAGCATTTTCTAAAATCTTGTTAAAGGCCTCCACTATACCATTAGCTTATGGGTGGTAGGGAGTGCTCTTATGGTGCTGAATCTGGAATTCTTCTGTCAAGGCCTCAATAGTGCGGTTCAAGAAATGTGTGCCTTGATCGCTCATCAAAATTACTGGGCATCCAAATATACTGATAATGTTTTCAAACAGGAACTCTGCGGCTGTAGCAGCATCACAATTTCTTACTGCTTTGGTCTCTGCCCACCTAGTGAGGTACTTTGTTCCAGTGATGATGTATCTCGCACCAGTTCATTTTCCTGGTGGGTTGATAGGACCCACAAAGTCTATAGCCCACTTGTCAAATGCGTGCAGCATAATCTATGGTCATAGCGGCATTTCATCTCATCGCGAGGGTTTTCCTACCCTCTGGCAGATATCGCAGCATCTGCAAAATTCCTTAGTGTCTTTGTGCAACGTAGGCCACCATAATCCTGCAGCTAGTATTTTCTGCGCAGTCGGCTTTCCTGTGAAATGACCTCCTGCGGTACCTGAGTGTGCCTCTCTGATAATAGCCTCTTTTTCATGCGGCATTACACATCTGCGTAGGACTTCATCTAGACCTAACTTGTATAATTGTCCTGCGATCAGGGTGAAGTCTGCTGCTTTAACAACCAACTGCTTCTTTTGATGTTTAGTAAACTCAACAGGTGCCAATCCTGTAGTGAGAAAGTGAATGATATCAGCATAGTACTTGTCTGTGATCTGGATAGAAAACAACTGTGCATCTGGCAAATTGTCCTCTAGATTACTTGGCTCTTCCCCTGAGTCTATTCGTGACAGATGATCAGGTTCGGCGTTCAACTTGCCTGGTTTCACAATGATTTCAAAATCGTACTCCTGAAATAAGAGAAACCATCTGTAGATTCGTCCCCCTAACACTGGCTTATTGACCAGGTACTTCAATGTGGAATGGTTAGTAAAAATTTTGAATGAGGCACCCAGTAGGTAGTGCCTAAACTTCTGTAGAGCGTACACCATAGCTAAGCCTTCCCTTTCTGTCGTGGTGTATTTCTTTTCTGCCATCGATAGCTTTCTGCTGGAGTATGCAATAGGATGATTGATACCTCCTTCCCCTGGTTGCGTTAAAACAATGCCTAGTGCGATGCCAGATGCATCCACATGTACATGAAATGGTTTAGTCCAGTCTGGAAATACTAAGATGGGCGCTGTAACCATCTTCTCTTTAAGTGTGTCTAGACTCTGCTGGCATTCCTCATTCCATAGGAATTTTATGTCTTTCTTTAACAGTTTTTCCATTGGTGCTGTAATCTTTGCGTAGCCCTTGATGGATTTTCTGTAGTACCTGGTATGACCAAGTACTGTCCTCAATTGTTTGATTGAGTTGGGTGCTGGAATATTTACAATGATGGCAATCTTTGCAGGATCTACCATCAAGCCTTTCCTGCAAATAATGTGACCCAACAAAATACCGAATGGCGCACAGAATATACATTTTTTCAAGTTTAGAGAAATCTGGTACTACCTACATTTCTCTAACATCAGTCTTAAATCTCCTATGTGCTTGTCAACTAATCCAAATATAGTCCAATCATCAAAATAAACTTCTAGGAATTTATGGATGTATTCTTTAAATACAGCAACTACTACTCTAGAAAAGATAGCTGGTGCATTCTTAAGACCAAAGGGAATTACTGTATACTAGAATGAGCCCCATTCTGTTGCAAAGGTGGTCTTAGATCGATCTTTTGGATGGATTCTGATCTGGTGATAGCCTGAAAAGCCATCAGTGAAGGAGTAGACCTCCTGTCCTCCCACGTTGTTGAGCACTTCGTCGGTGAACGATGTTAGAAATGGATCATGAAGCGATGTGTCGTTGAGCTTCCGTAGGTCGACACAGATCTTGATGTCTCCTTTGGTTTTCTTTTCTTGGACGACCATGGGGCTAACCCATTTGCTTTATTCTATGGGCTCAATGATGCCTGCTGCTAGCATCTTATCGATCTCATCCTTAACTTTTTCTTTATAGCGCGGATTTAATCTGTAAGGACGTTGCTTGACTGGTCTGGCATCCTCTTTTAATGGTATTCACATTACTCCCAGGTCTCCAACTATTCCCTTCATCTCTATGAACTTGGTGGGAAATAGGTCCTGATAGTCATGTAGCAAGTCTACAATCTGTCCGACTGTTTTGTCATCCCAATAGTCTCCAATAGAGGCAAACTTTGGTTCTATGTCTGTGCCAATATTGATCTTATTAGTCTTGATGGGCTCTGTGATTGCTAGAATTTCTAACTTCGGTCCATCAACATCGTGAGTCCCTTCTGACACTGGAATGTTGACATTGCGAGGGTCGTCATCCTCATCCTCTAGTTCTGCTACGAAGTTATAGCACTCGAGCGCATCTTCTAACTGGATGGCCCAATCCGGTTGAGTATGTACTGATAGGGTACAATCCTCAAATATCTTGCTCCTTATTACATCTAGGGCCTGGTCAACACTTGGATACTCGGATTCAAAAGAGAAGGTGAGTAGAAAGCTGTCTATCATGAGTGGCCATTTAGTCATTCCCTTGCACAATTCAGTCTCTGTGTACTAGTTCCTTGGGAATGTGTCTAAAGTGTGAATGAATCGGTGAACCCATTCATCCTTGGGAATGTTCGACCAATTCTATTCGCATGTCTGAATATGTGA
Organism: Pseudotsuga menziesii; assembly: GCA_001517045.1. Classification (NCBI taxonomy): domain Eukaryota; kingdom Viridiplantae; phylum Streptophyta; class Pinopsida; order Pinales; family Pinaceae; genus Pseudotsuga; species Pseudotsuga menziesii. The sequence continues at coordinate 333,691 of LPNX011213903.1, read as the reverse complement.
CTTGGGGTCACTTTCTCCTGTGTATTTCTGCTGGGCATACTCTCTATCGGTAGCGAATCTGATCGCCATCAATCTCTTAAGGTCATCCCATGATGCGATATTCTCTTTATGTGCATACCACCATCTTGCAGGTGTGGCTCGTACTGCAAGGTCCATAGCTGCGATCCTCTGTTCGTGAGGGATTTGTTGTTTGAACTGTGTGAGAAAGTCCTGGATATCTGTTAGACCATGAAATGACAGGATCTCATTAATCTCTACGCCAATCCATCACAGTGACTTATTCATAAACACACATCTACGCGCTGAGACTTCATAAAGTCTGTTCTGCTAGTTCTCTAGACCAACATCCGAATCTGATGCACATGAGCTATCGCATCGCCAACTAATGTTCCCTTCCATGGTTGGATTGATGTAGTCACTCTGGTTCACAGTCATCTGATATAGGCTCTCCATGTTACGTGCCTCTTCCTCTGCTCGGATAGGTTCAATGTATCTAGGACCCTGAAGAGGGTCTAACGGTGCGATGACCTAGATCTGCGCATCCTCAAAGGTCATTTGTCCCCTCTTTAGGTCGATAACAGCCATGTTACCGATCGCCCAATCAATGCTTAGTAGTGCTGGATATGGTCTACTATCTCCAATGATTTCTATAACTTCAAAGTCCGCAAAGCTGCGAACTCCGTCGATGTTGACTGGCAACTACGGTAGTTGACCCAGCAGTGATACCCGTTGCTGATTAGGCAATATTAGATGGATAGGTGATCTGACTAACTTGGGGCTACCCATCTGTTCCCATATCTGCTTAGTCAGAACATTTACCTCTGATCCTAAATCTAGGACCACCTCATCCATTTCAAATTCTCCAACCTATGCTGTAAGTCGCATCTCTCTTCCTGTTCTTGTGTGTCCCATAATGCTATGAATAGCACGCTGTGTACTGCGCACGGAAGAAGATGGATGACACTGATCTATGATGCGCTGAAGTTCTTTGATATCTTGCTCATTTCTTACGAGTTTTAAGCAACTCCACAGGAAGGATTGTACACTTCCTGTCAACTCATCCTCGTCACATCTTCCCGATGTGGTAGCCTGCGCTGTCTGTACAGGGCTAACGCCACAAGGTGCTTGCTATGGTACTCCCCTAGACGATGGTACCTGCGATCCTGAGTGCGCAGGGTCATCAAAGAAAGTCTTAGCTTCCTGAAATGTCTATTTTTTTTTCTGTAGGTCAAGTGGTGTTGCTTTGTTAGGAGCTTTGCACACCACCCACTCCTGTCCTGTGTTCTTTTCAATATCCTACGATGTCCCACTGGTGGAAGCACTGCTGCGAGTCACAATGTTGACTATTGGTTCTGGTTCTTTCTGCTCGATAGCAATAACTTGGATGTTCTGGTGTACTACTGGATTAGGTTCTCTGATCTTAGCTATCAAGGTAGGACATTCTTCTATAGCGTGATCGTAAGATTTGCAATAGTTACATGTGGTGGTGGGGCTCTGACAGTCCCTAGCATAATGTCCTACAACTCCACAGTTGTAACAAGTGACTGGTCCACGACCATGGAAAAATCCTTCTCCGCGGCCAAAGCCTCCTCCACATCCTTATCCTCTGAATCCTCCTCCATGGCCAACCTGAGCCAGATCATGCTGTGGTCCTGCTACTGGACCCTATGTCTCTGATTGGACTCTGTAGAAGTCTTGCTTGCTCCCGACCATGAGATCATAGGCTCTACAATCATGTTCATCATGGCCTACAAACTTGCAGAAGACACATTATAAGTCCTTGGGGGTCTGCACGTACTTCTGAAGTAGAGGGCATTGTTGAGGTGGATGTCCTCGTGTTTTGCATATTTCACACCACGGCCCGTGGGTCTGTGGTAAGGGGTTAGGAGCCCCTATTGCTAGGTATTCTATGAAGACCGGATAGTTAACTTTGGTATGGCCTTGTGCCTTACATCTTACGCACCATATGTCTTGTGCAACCTCTTTCCCTTTCTTAATCTCATGCAGTTGTAATGTGAGATTAGCCAACTAGTTTTGCATATTTGTCATACCCGTGTTGGTCTTAGCTAGAGGTGAAGCCTCTAGTTTTGTCGCCATATCCAACGCGTCATCCTGCATCTGGAGTTTCTGTTGCATTAACGATAGTCTGATGTGAGGGAGCAGCACTGCAATAAACCATTCCTTATGCTGCTCCAGCGCAAACTCAAAGCTAACTTGGTCTATAAGGGCTTTGAATTTCTGATCGAAGTCCCACACTGACTTTGTAGGTAACTGCTTGATGTCTTTGAGCTCTGTAATGCACTGTGACTCAGACTTAGGTTTCTTAAACTCTTTAATCATGGCGGTCCTGACCTGGACAAGTGTTCTGGGTACCACGACATACTTCATATACCATGTTAAGGCTCGTTCTCTCAGTGTGGTGACCAACTGTACAAGTTTAATATTGTCATCCTGGATTCCTTTAATGGTCCACATGGCTTCACATAAAAACCAATGCTGCTCGGGATCCTCTGCTCCTATACCCTAAAGATAGGTAGTTTCATATCATACCCCATTCTATTTCTACGTGGTGGATGTTGATTTGCTGTGTTACTACCACTCGGCGGTGTAGGTGGAGGTGATGTAGCGGTAGTATGTACTGTCTGCGAGCTACTGGATGGAGTTCCTACGGGATTGCCCTGAGTCCCGGTCTGTTTCTGTGGGGTGTAGGGGTGGTAAGGGATACCCCCTTCTGTTCTTTCTGTGGTACTATGAATTTGTTGTCTAGTACTGTCTGAACTGTCTTCAAATATGGGAGATCTAAAATCTACTTTGTATTTCTTTCCACTACATGTATGTCCAATGCCATCAAAATCACTCTCAAACTCTTGTGACATTACTATATTTACTTATTCATCTGAAACTAGATCCATTGTTCCTTTTTCATGTAATAGCATCTTAATGGACAAGTTTAAATATTTTAGGTACTTACCGCGATATCCTTTGAAGAAGTACCGCTTAGCCTCGCTAAAGCTTTTTCTCTGCTCGACGGCGAACTCTGTGACGAAGCCTGCTAGCACACTTGCAAGCCAGAAATCTATTGTCCTCGTAAGGGGATTATCAAGGTTCTTCACATTCTATATCAGCTCCGGTGTCCAGACAATGTTTCTTTTCTTATTGAATATGCTCGTATCAGTCAACTTTGATAACCAATCGTAAAGCTCATCTCCATAGGTCGCAAAAAATATCGTATGTAGGTCTGTATAGATATGTTTTTGTAACCAGTCCTCTGTACTCAGTCTAGGACTCTTGTTTTCTTGTTCAGCAAACGCCTTCTCCTTAGACCCAACCCACTGGTTGAGTTTGTCTCTAGTAGGGCGCCACCAGAACATCAATGCTCAGTTTGTTCAAAACCGACAATGGAACCATTTGTTGGTCACTATGGGTAGACCCAGGTTTACTATAATGTACCAACAACACCCCTAACCCATTGGCCCTTTTGGCGACAGACCACAGAATGGCCTGAAGTCTCACCCGAAGTGATTCAATGGGTTGGCCAAAGACTCAAGTGTCTTAGACCAGGTTCTGAGGCGTCCTGGGGGGGTTTCTCGCAACTCCTCTTGGCCAGCGATGTCTCTTTCTCTGTGACGCGCAGTTTCCTCTTTGCTCACGATATCTTCATCCCTTATTGCATTGCCACGTTCTGGGAAACACACAGCTCTCCCTCACGCTAGGTCCTCAACCTCCGGTTTCGTGCACCGCAACTCCTCTGCTGGTGCGATATCGCCTCTCTGTGATATCCTTCCTCCATGGCTCGGCATGCCTAGCGTTACTTGTGTCTGATCCACAGGACTCAACTTACAAGGCTGTCTAACACTGCGACTCTTAACTGTCTCGAGTAAGACTTGAACAAACTCTTACGCAGAATACTTATGACTTTAACTAGTATTTTATCCTTTTACAATGTTGCAAACTGAATAACACATTCATACATTTAACTGTAAGCAAAGTTCATGTAATGCGTAATAGATACAACAAATAAACACAATCACATGAAATTGATCACATAAAACTCTAGTTTAACGTGGTTCACTTCCAGGGTAGAAGCTACATCCACAGAACTGTGTTTCTCTATTATATCATGGGGGAAGCAAACACAGATCAGCTACACCACATATGCAGCTCGAGATCTTCTAGGTAACTCCACACACAGCCTGGATCCCTTCTCTCTTAGATCTCTTCTCTACCTCTATATTGCTTCTCTACAATATACTCTTCCCTCTCTGTCAATCCCTGCGGATTGTTACATACATGCTCAATGAGCCAGCTACTGGTTACAGTAAGATAACTACTGCTAATAACAGAACCAAAGCTTGGCTTCTATACACAGTCTATGGTCTATTATGATGTGTGTAACCAACTACCCAACCCTTTTACAATACAAAATACATCCCTTTATAGGCGGCCTGAAGGTCTCGCCATTACAACACTGTGGGCCTGTCCCAACAGTAACCCAAAACCCTAACTAGTGACAATCGGCATATCTATACTTGGAGTAGCCGCTTTCCGTCACACCACTACCCTCTGCAGTCTTCCATGCTTCCCGGTGCTGATCATGGGTACTATGCACCTCTTCCCTTCACCATAGCTTCCTGCAGTCTTCCATGCTTCCCAGCACTGACCATGGGTACCGGCACTGCTTCCCGTACTTTTTTGCTTCATCTTCAATACCTTGGCCTCGTCGCTCCTTTTCCTTTATGAGGGTAGATGAGCCCTCCTGTATTCGCCACTGCCTTCAATGCAGTGGGTGAGCTCTCTCTTCTCGGCTGCTCAGGTACTATTGTCTTCCTTGACTTCTCTGTTCCAACAGTCACGGTTTCCAGCTCTTATCTGTAGCTAGAAACAGGCTACGGCGTCGTAGCTTTACCTTATCTCTTTATCTCCGTCAAAAACTGTCTATCAGCCAAAATGGCAGCTTTTCCTGTAGCTGCGGGACCCTGCTCCAAGAGTACACAACAACAAATAATATTATTAGAGCTGGATATTACTAGACTACATTGTTTAAGGATACTCATGCTCATGTTAGAAAATGTGATGCTTGGCAGAGATGTGTTGGAAGACAAGCTAAAGTAGTAGGACCATTGAAACTAGTAGTCATCTCAGAACCGTTTGAACAATGGGGAATCGACATTATCGGAGAAATAAACCCAAATTCCTCCTTGCAGCACAAGTATATTCTGATAGCAACTGATTACTTCACCAGATGGGTAGAGGCTAGACCACTACAGAAAGTAAATGAAGATGCAGTTATGGATTTCTTGCAGAACCATATTATGACTAGGTTTGGGGTTCCAATTTCCATGGTTTTTGATAATGCTTCTTATTTTTCTTCTATTAGATTAACTACATTTTCTAAGGAAAGAGGAATTAAGTTGCATTATTCTGTAAATTATTACCCACAAGGAAATGGTTTGGCAGAATCCACAAACAAAAATTTGATTAAAATTCTAAAGAAAATAGTGATAGAAAATCAAAGGAGCTAGCATTTAGCTTTATCTAATGCTCTCTGGGCTAATAGAGTCGCACCCAAAAAATTCCTTAGGTGTGTCGTCATACACTCTCGTTTATGGAAAGGAAGTTGTCCTACCTCCAAATATTCTATTGCCATCTTCCATAATATCCCAAGAGTATATACTGATTATGAAATTCTACAAATCCAAATCTATAATCTGTTGAAGTCAGAAGAGTCTAGGTCCAAATCCAGGGAAAAGTTTAAGCATCAACAAGAAATAGTGAAGCGTTGGTTTGACAAGCACAAATCTGGGAACAAAGTGTTTGAATTAGGAGATCTGGTTCTTAAGTGGGATCACCTGCATGTTGAGAAGGGAAAGCACACTAAGTTTCAGCAGTTATGGGTAGGCCCTTTTCAAATTGTAGCAAAGCTAGGCCCTTTGACTTACAAGTTGCAAGACTTACAGGGGTGGGAAGAGAACTTACCAGTAAATGGTTTATTTCTCAAGCCTTATTTTTCTTGATCATTTTGATTTTGTTTTCTTGTACATAAATAAATGTTTGGTTTATTGTTTACTTTAGAGTATTTTTAGTTGTTTGCTTTATTTGCTTAGAGTTCGATCGATTGTAAAATTTTGTTTTGCTTATGGTCAATTAAATAGCATGAATTTTGGTTCTATGGAGTTCATCATAATTTTGGATTAACTGAAATCTTTGACTACAAGATTGCCTACTACTGATTCATATAATGTTTGAAAGAATTTCTTCAAGTTTAGCATATTTTCTAAATCGTTATGAACACATTGAAGTCCTACTTAATCCTTGTGAAATAACTCAGGATAGAAAAGTCCAGAGTACTATTTTGAGGCTCCATTCATCTCACATTAAAAACTGTCCTAGGGGGTAACAACAAAAGACCCATGGAAAGGAAGCAAGGTAAATAGTGTATTATATTTAAATAATCCCATTCCATTAATTGAAAGCCAAAAGGTGAATGAGAGTCAAAATCACCTAAAAAGCAATATGTATCAGAACACGTACTGAACCACATCAGTATGAATGAGATTGCCAAAGTTCTTCTCCGTCCGTGAGTTGAAATTAAAATATCTCTCACACAAAAGGACACTATGGATATAGGAGCCTGAATTAAAATTCAGAAAGAAGGCAAACAGGAGGACTCAAAAGGGGACAAAAGTCCAAAAGCACAAAAAAGTGCAAAATGGCATGGGAATGAGGAACAAATGAATATATCCATTTACCATATGTTACGATCTTGTGGTGTTGGAGTTGGAAACTACCCAAAGATAGAGGTAAAATGAAACTCATACTCTTGGCCTCGAAAGAGTTATCTAGACTTCGAAATCCTGGTTCCCCTTTTTCCTTAACTTGGACTATAATCAATGATTAAAGTGCATACATCTTACATTTTGGGAAATCCGGATATCTTGAAGAAAATTAGCAAATTGGTATTATCAAAACAGTCTGTTGATCAAAGAGTAAATTGTTCAGAGATCTGTGTTCACCGGGTAGTCACCAATTGTTGCAGCTGCAACTATTTCCCCCAAAAATTTCAATTTTAGGGCCCCCCTTTTTATTTGTTTTTCTTCAAACTGGCCTAAGAGTATTTTATTATTTCCAAAGATGCCCCGAGTTCAGAAAATTATCTTTAAAAACTTGGTATTTTTACTTTTCTGTATCAAATGATTAGTCAACTATTCTTCTGATATCGGAAGCGTAGTGGACTAGCCTTCCGACATTGTGGAAGTAGAGTCATCTAGCTTGCCGAGTGGTCTATCCGAAGGCCTTGAAAACCTTCATCAATGCATCGGATTTAATTTTCTTTACCTCTCGGACTTTGTTTGCCAAAGTTCTAGCTCCTTAGTGCTAGACTTATCCAATGAACTGGGTGTTCTTTCACCTTAGTGTTTTCGATATCCGATTAAATTTTTCCCGCTGTCATGTTGGTTGACCAGAAAAGGCTGGAGTTGTAGTGTTTATCCCACCCGACGTTGCGGAAGGCTAGTCTTAAAGTGATCCAAAAGCTTTACCTTTTCTTTGCCGATTCCAAAGAGATTAACTTTCCCAGTAGCCGATACTTGTTTCCCAAAGCAATCATCGGGGTAGTAGAGCAATCTAAAACCGACATTGCGGAGGGCTATCAACAATTGGTCCCGAGAATAGTTGATAGTGCTTCCGATGTCTGATATTGTTTTAACAATATAGTGTCAGGTTTGTAGTTCTTTTCATACAAGCTATTGCGGATATCCTCTAGACTATTTTTCTGATGGTTTTAATGTTTACCCGCCGATGGTTTCCCACCTGATCAAAGGTTATATATATGTGTTATATCATGCCTTGTGATTTGTCAAAGTTTGCACTATCAAAATCGTTTGAAGAAGGTGTGTGTGCAGCTGTCAAGACTTGTTTTGTCCTCCTCTACACATGTGGAAAGCTTTTCCCATTCAGGCCATCCACACCACCATTTCTAGGTAGGTTACCCATGATTTGTCTTTTGGGTGGTGTTTTTTACTGTTGGACCGTTTTAGTGGATGGAGGTTAGGTTTTCTGCATAAGCGGTTAGGGTTTCGCTTCCTTGCGTTTTTTCTTGTGAACATTTTGATTCATCAAGGGGCTTAGCCCATTGCTCAAGATGTCATTCATGGGAGGTTGAGTTTTTCTGCATTCAAGAGTTATGTATGCACCTGTCTCTTGCACGAGGTTGTAGGGCATGGTACAGACAAGTGTTTCTCTGTCTGCACCACCCTATTCTTGGAAATTTTATGTTAGGCCGGAGGTTAAGAGTCCATATTCCCTACAACCATAGTTTCCCATGGGATTCAGGAGGGCATTTAGTCGACTAGGGTTCTTTGAAAGAGAAGGAAACATTGTTATAGGGTTTTCTTGTTAAATTCCTCATTCATAAAGACTGTGTTTTTGACATAAATTCGTCGGCATGCATGGCAAAGAGGTGAATAGATATGTATATTTTCTTGTTTATTACTATATCAATTGCTAGAGTTAGTTAGACTAAAACATGTTTCATGACTGTTACAGGTCGATTGCCATTACAGCAACATGCCAAAGAGACAGAAGAAGAAAGGCCAGGTGGTAGAAGAAGAACCTGAGGTAGAAGTAATAACCAGGCTAGAAATCATCTATGAGGAAATTAAAGCTACTACTGGAGTAGAACCAGATTAAAAATGGGGATAAATTTTCAGAATGATCTCAAACCAGAATGTCCCTTATGCTGGGTTTGAAGAAATGACAATTTATGCTAACATTGAAAGGTCACCTTTAATGAAAGTGGCTAATAGGCCTGAATTGTTTCTATGCTCAGAAGTAATAGGTTGGATTCTGCCGAAGGTAGATGTGATGAGAATGATCTTATCAAATACTGCAAAGAAAGGCTATGCTGCATACAACCCATCCTATGTGTATATGGCATATCATCTACCTGCACCATAGGCCTATCTAACGGAAAGTTGGTTAAAGGATGTAGGTCTGGACCTGGTACAGAGGGTAAAGAGGAAGATGATCCCAGGGAAGAATTTCAGGACCAGACCTTCGGGAGAATATGATACCTCAACTCTCCATGCTCCTTACAGATTTATTTCTTTGATGCTTAACATGAATTTTGGTAGAGAAAATGGAAAAAGTTTCAATATTGGTTGGATATCGGTCATATTTTTTGTTGCTACACAAGGAACTATCTTCAACTGGGCCAGTATAGTGTCAAATAGTCTTTCAGCATGTATAATTGCAGCCTTGGGAGGAATATCCCAGAAGAAATATGAATTCTACATGAGTTCTATTTTAATTGATTGCATATTGTGCACTCACCCTTTCCCTACTTTCAAGTGCAATTGGGAGAAGGATAGAACCCCAGTAAACATAGCTTATAAATTTTTTTGGGCTCATAAGTATTACAGTTACTACAGGGAGATTTGTGAGCATTTCAATATGCCCCTATATACTCTGATTTTCCTAGCAGAATGTAATTGCATGTCCGAGGAAGCATTTAAGGTCATTCAAGAATTCGGGAGTTATTATCTGACAAACGATGGATTGTATGTGAGGATGTATGGTGGTTCAAGAGCTCCTTCTCTGCTCCCAAAATATGCTATAGCTTATGTACTCCACATGGAGGCCATCAGACAGTTGTACATTGATGGAGTAGGAAATTTTTTGTTTGAACATAAAAAGGCAGTGTACCCTGCAGTACCCTTCTTCTTTGGAAGTTATAAGTTTTCAAGGGTAAAGAATGCAACAGAGTTTGTGAAAGAATTAGAATATTTTCGCTTTGGAGAAATGAACTTTCATAGAAATGACTCTGAAAATAAGGAAGATGATTATTGTAAAGAAGCAGGAGCTCATTTCGAGTACACTGACTTCTGGGAAAAGGATGAGGAAACCTTCCACAATGAAAAGAACATGAAAACCCTTAGGAAAAGGTTCAAGCAAAAGATAACAACTATGGGAGGAAAGGGCAAGGCTGCAGAAAAAGCTAAGAAGCTAGAAGAGGAACACGCCAAGAAAAGAGAAGAAGATGCTAGCATATTGGTACAAGAAGCAGAGAATTGGTTGAGGATTGAAGAAGAAGAAAAGAAACAAGCCGCTGAAGAAGCAGCTAAGAAGGAATAATAAGAAAAGAAAAGAAAAGAGGAAGTTAAGATAAAGAAGAAATAGGCAGAAAGTGAGGGCTTTAGGTTAACAGAACCCCAGAAGGAAAAGCAACCCCTAGAGCAAGCTGATGTACAAGAAGGACAATATCCTACAGATCAAGAACAAGGATAGTATGATCTTGATCCCTTGGAGCCTACTATTCCTTCTGGTAGTATGTTAGGAGAAGTTTCAATTTCTGAATTTGATTTTATTCCTTTCATTCCTACCGAGGGGGAGGAAATACCTAATTTTAATACTATATTCTATGACAAAGAAAAGAAGAGAATTGTTAAGAGAACCGATAAAAAAGTATATACTAGAGGAAAGGCATGGAAGATGGTGATGGACAATACAGTAGTACATGTTACTCATAAGGATCCACGGTTAATAGCAAGGACTTGGGTAGCTTTAACCTTAATAAATGAAGACAACATGGACAGGATCATGACTGATTTGGAGCAGTTGCAGAAGAATGTAGCTCAGCTGAAGGAAACCTTAAAGAAAGAAAGGGATGAAAGCCAGAATCTAAAAATAAAATATGAGAACATGATAGGTGAAGTCAAGGTTTTAAGGACAGAATGCCAAACTTTGCAAGCAGATAAGGATGCTTTAGCAATATCTGCAGAAAATATAGAGAAGAACTCTCAGGTTACCTTGGCAGAATTACAAAAGCTACAGCTGGAGCATCAGAGTTTACAGGCTAAGAAAGATAATCTTTAGCTATTGTTTGGAAAATTAAATGAGGAAAATAACAAGTTGGAAATCAAAGTTACTGAGCTGGGAATAGAGAAGGCTACTACAGAAGATAAGGATAAGTAATATCAGACGCAGATAGTAGCTCTAGAAGAACATAATAATTCATTGACAACATCGCTAAAGAGTGTTTTGGAGCAGGAAGCTAACATCCGACCCTTAAATGAGCATGCTCTGATGCTTAGGAAAAAGATCCATCAGATACAACTACAGATAGAAGATGAAAGATGTAAATTTCAGCAGATAGACACCAGGCTGGAAGTACCACTTCATATTTTCTAGATAAGACTCAATATATATTGGAAATTCTAAAGGGAAGAATGGTTTGAGTAGAAACCAATAAAGAATCTCCTACAGACCTATCCATCAAAGATCAGCAAACATTGAAGCAAGAATATGAGTTAATGGAATTCGCTAGTAATATTGCAGAAGAATTTTAAAAAACAGTAAAGAAGACAAAGACAGCTTGTGCCGAATTCTACAGGAGTGTGCTCTTCACCTGTAATTGATGTCAGACTTCTGATGAGAATAGTTTGGAGATGCTACCTGAACATGAACTATTCTTAAAGCATTTATAGGACAAATACAACGAGGATGAACAAGCAATCCAACAGGTCAAGGATTTGGATGAATGGATATTAAAAACTAAAGTAGCACATGCATCCATGAGCATACACTTATTGGAGGACCATATGCACCTGATTCCTGCTAGAATAGAGGGTGTGAAGACCCAAGCTACCAAGTATGAGATTAACATTCGATTCCTTGAGCCTTCTGGGTTTGAAAGCATAGCAGTAGATGCTAATGCATGGAAAAAGTTCATAAACGAGCAAGCTGGGCCTTCCTAGTGAAATGTTTTGGGAATATTGATTAATGATGTAATATATTATATTAAATTTTTTGCACAAGCTACAGGAAAAAAAAATTTAAAGGAAAGGTTGGGGAAGCTCAAGAGGCAATGAGGGGCAGACCAAGATTTTTTTATTTTTATTTTTGTATAAGTATAGGACACTTTTAGGTAGTAAAGGACCTTTTTTAAGACTATCTTGAGGAAGTTTATTATAAGAAGAACTAATTCATCTTATAATAAAGTTATATGTTTTTGGCTGGATAAAGTTTTGTGGAGTGTCAAATGTTTGCCATGGGTTGGTTGGATGTGAACTATTTCTTTTTCAGCTTGTTTCCATGAACTGTGAGATCGTTCTAACCTATTGAATTATTTCATGTAATGAATGTACTCCTGTTTATTTTTGTGAAACTTCCACATTCGTGATTGAGTAATGAATGTTTAAATTAACAATAAGCTATCTTGTTGTTAATATTTCTATTGATATTCATGTGTTCAGGAATGTTAACAGTTATTTGTGATTTTCTTTATGCATGTAATACAATACATTACTCACCATTAATTACAGTTTTTCTCCCTAGGGATAGGTTAGTGAGTCTCAGTTTGTTTCTCTTTGTTTCTCTTTGTTTTGTGATTTAGGAGTGAGAGAGGTAAGACTAGAGGTAAGAACCTACGTATCATGTTGTGACCCTCCTCATTATCTCTACCGCCTTCATTTAGTTAGGCATTTGCACATCATACTTAAATATTAAAAAACTAAAAAAAAATATACGGTGTACCGGGCTGTAACTGCTAAAACACTTTAATAGTTACTTGAACTATGGTAGTCGGACCGTAAACCGGATGGATTCCCCATACCAAACAATAACGAGATAATTGGGAACGTTTATTGGGGAGAATCCCTACTGTTCTTACCTGCAATTTTCCAGGCCCCAACATAAACATATGTATAGTTTGACCTAATATATTAATTTTGTGAACTTGCAGATGATGCTTTATGCTGACAGTGACGCCCTAGAATTTCATGTTCCACACTCTACAGAGGGGCATGAAATTCCATCCACTGATCCCTTGGTTGGTGGAGAGATTTATATATCACCCATTTTTGTATCCGACACCGAGGTAAACATTTTAAAATTTCAGTTTCTTAATACTTGTTAATTTGTTAATTGCCACATACTGTACATGTTAGTTCACTAATTCTATCTATGGTCTAATATTTACAATTATTAAACTTGCATATGCTATATCCTTCATGGGGGAAAGCAGTGATGGAGGTAGAATTCATGGTCATGTTGACTGAGGAAACATCTGGGCATGACATTCCATCCACTAATCCCTTGGTTGGTTGAGAGATTCATATAGCACCCATTGTCATATCTCACACCGAGGTAAACATTTTAAAATTTCAATTTTTTAATACCTATTAATTTGTTAATTTCCACATACTGTACATGTTAGTTCACTAATGCTATCTATGGTCTAATATTTACAATTATTAAACATTCAGATGCTAGATCCTTCACGGGGGAAAGCAGTCATGAAGGTAGAATCCATGGTCGTATTGACCGAGGAAACATTTGGGCTCTAGGTAAACAATTAAAATTGTCATTTTTTAAATACATGTATGTTCGTTGAATCATGCATGTCTAACTACATGAACACTTGTTGACTATAGGCACCAACCAAAAAACCTGGACCATTTCCTGGAGCTGTATCTCCTCATAGGCCATACATGAACAAGGGTCATGTGTATATGAGGAAACATACTCCTAGCAAGGCTCCAGTTGTCCACGACCATGGAACTACTAATACCATGGTAATGTATATCCTTTGATGATATTTCTTGGTTAACTTTAAATCCAGTGCATAAATTTTTTTGTTAATGTTTGATTTGCATGTTTACTGCATTAGGAGCTAGAGTTTACTATTGAAAACCTCACAGGGATGGTTGATGCAGCAACCAATGCTGCATCTACAATGGCAATAAGTCACACAGAGGTACAACTATTTCAACATGATCGTTACATAGTTTATTATTGTTGGCGTATGTTTATTCATGCATGTCTAACTATTTCAACATTTGGTGATTGTAGCCACCACCAGCAGGATTTATTGATGCAATAGTCAATGTGGAATCTGCAATAACAATAAGTCACACAGAGGTACAACTATTTGAACATGATATAGACATAGTATGTTATTGTTGTCTATTATTTATTCATGCACATGTCTAACTATTTCAACATTTGGTGATTGTAGCCACCACCACCACTAGCAGTTCTTACCCCCTTTGGTTCTACCATGGATGCGACCATCCTTGATGTTCAACCAATAGCTCCGTCTGCTACACAAGGAACATAATCCCCTTTGTCACGGTATCTCGCTGGGGTGAGATGTCCATTAATGACCAATTGTTTCATGCAATGTCCATGAACATGTTGATAATTGTTGAGTTAATTAGATATGGCCTTTTATTGAGCTAATGTATTAGTACATAGTTACTTGATTTTAACAATTAATATTTAATTTGCAGGATCCAGAGATGCACACTGGTCCTAGAGTTGTGCCTAGAGGATCAACGTTGGGAGAGAACAAGAGTAAGTTTGAGTTTTGATGTGCCTTATGGGATATGTACATTTTGATACATGTACATGTGGCTTGGATAGTTTTGGATAGTTTTGGATACATGTACTTTGGGAGACATGTACGTTGACATTTCACTTACATGTACATGTGGCTTGGATAGTTTTGGAGACATGTACTTCTGGTTACTTTTGGATACTTTTGGATATATATGTACTTTTGGAGACATGTACATTAACATTTCAGTTATAAATGAATGATACATTTCACTTTGAATTTGTTCTTTGGTTTCCACGTGTTCTTTTGCCAATCTATTGTATTGATTTGTGTGGATTATCTATTACTTATGAATGCACTATGTCAAAAGAACAAACTATTATATTTAAAGGTTTCAATGATCTCACTACATGCACACTAATTGGATATCTAATTATAAATTGTGATTTTGGAGGATCATTACAAGTAAATTCAAAGTTCTTAGTGCAATACAATGTATTTCAAGGTTTCAATGAACTCACTACATGCACACCAATTGGATATATCTAATTAAAAATTGTGAGTTTGGATGATTAAATTACAAGTTAAGTCAATGCTCAAGTGTAATTTAATAAAACTAAGTGTAATACATGCTTCACATTTCATCAACAACCAAAAACACTATTCAACAAACCTCATGCACCCAATGACTAATCACTCAGCATTAAAGGAACTATAATAGAATCCAAAGACCGAGAACCAACTTCGTAAATCAACATGATTTGAAGCATAAGTCCACTGGATTTGAATAAGTTGAGTTGGACGTTAGATTGATTTTGAATTGAGTTGTGACCGTAAGATAAAATTAGGGTTTCCTTGGTAGGGTTATGGTTATGGGTCATGCATGTTAAACAATAAACCCTAGTTAAGGCTACGATTTTCCAAGTTTGGCCCTCATTGGTTTGAAATGTATTGTCCAAGTTTTGCCCTCATTGGCGTGAAATGCATTGTCCCCTACTGAGTGAAACCCTAGTTTCAGAAACCACTGTATATGGATGTCATCAAGCAATCGACAGGCGGGAGAGCCGCCCCCTCCCCAGCTAAAATCCCACATCATGAATCCAACAGAATTGACACTTCATTGATCGAAGACCCGAGCATCGATCTATGGCAAGTTGCAGGTCACCTCCAGATACTGTTCAGGGACACTTGGTGGACTTGTGCCCGGTGCACAAAAAACGTCACAGAGCCACAATTTTGAATTTTGTCAACTCTTGCTAGCATGTTTGGGCATGTGAAATATGGAAACGCCAACCGCATCCCCATCGTCTATGGATTTCCAAGTTTGGCCCTCGTTGGTGTGAAATTCATTGTCCCTTACTGAGAAAAACCCTAGTTTCATAAACCACCATATACGATGGTCATTGGGCAATGGACAGGAAGTAGAGGGGCTCGCCTAGCTAAAATCCCACGTCATGAATCCAACGGAATCGACAGTTCATCGATCAAAGGCCTGAGCATCGATCTATGGCGAGTTGCACATCATCTCCACATACCGTTCAGGGACACTTGGTAGACTTGTGCCTGGTGCGTAAAAAACATCACAGAGCTGCAATTTTGAATTCCTTCAACTCCTGCTAGCGCGTTTGGGCATGGGAAATATGGCAATGCCAATCGCATCCCCACTGTCCCTGGCTTTCCAAGTTTGGCCCTTGTTGGCATGAAATGCATTGTCCCCTACTGAGCGAAACCCTAGTTTTAGAAACCACCGTATACGGTGATCACTGGGCAATGGACAGGTGGGAGAGGACCCCCCAGCTAAAATACCATGTCACGAATCCAACGAAATCGATGATTCATCGATCTGAGGCCCATGCATCGATCTATGGCGAGTTGCAGGTCACCTCTAGATACAGTTCAAGGACACTCGGTGGACTTGTGCCCAATGTGCAAAAAATGTGAAGGAGACACAATTTTTAATTCCATCAAATACTGCTAGTGTGTTTGGGCATGGGAAATATGGAAACACCAACCACATTCCCACCATCCGTGGCTTTCCAATTTTGGACCTCGTTCGCGTGAAATTCATTGTCCCCTACTGAGCGAAACCCTAGTTTCATAAACCATCGTATACGGTGGTCATCGAGAAATGGAGAAGCGGGAGAGGGCCCCCCTAGCTAAAATCCCACGTCACAAATCCAATAGAATCGATGGTTCATCGATCGAAGGCCTGAGCATCGATATATGGTGAGTTACAGGTCACCTCCAGATACTGTTCAGGGACACTTGGTGGACTTGTGCTCGGTGTGCAAAAAATGTCACAGAGCCGCAATTTTGAATTCCGTCAAATCCTGCTAGCATGTTTGGGCATGGGAAATATGGCAATGCCAACCACATCTCCACTGTCTGTGGATTTCCAAGTTTGGCCCTCATTGGTGTGAAATGCATTTTTCCCTACTGATCAAAACCCTAGTTTTAGAAACTACCATTTACAGGGGTCACCGGGAAATGGACAGGCAGGACAGGCCCCCCCTAGCTAAAATCCTAGGTCACGAATCCAACGGAATCGACGATTCATGGATCGAAGGCCCAAGAATTAATTTATGGCGAGTTGTGGGTGACCTCCAGATACTAGATCCTACATGTTAAATTCTTTATGTAAATGTTTTATGGTTACCTTTATGCATTGAACTAATGGTTATAATTGAAAAATTAACATGGTATAATAGGTGAGTTGTCAAGAAGGAAATTATACAAGCCTTAAAATAGAAAGTTATCATTGCGGCATCTTGTTTCCATCATCCTAGTTTTATATATCGGCTGAAAACATTGACAATATTACCTACTTGAAAAATTAGGGTTTTAGTCATGTAAGAGAGCCTACAAAGAACTTTGATAGGTATGACCTAAAGAGGTACATGTATGTATTCGAATGTTATGTATATCATGTGAATTAGATCTTGAAATGTTCATATTATTGATATATAGGGTTTATTGATCATATGTAAAATTTGGCATGTTCATTAACTTGACATACAAGATAACTTTTGGCATATTCATAAACAACAATATGGAAAATTTCGCATATCAAGAACACAAAATTGTCATATTCATAAGCAACATACATGGGAAATTAAAATTATGATACATACCTCATCATACTAGATCCCACCTATTATCATACAACCAAGCCCTACAGATCATCTCTTATAATGATGGTCTCCATTAGTCTCTCGTGCTCTGTATCCGGTAAGAAGTAGCGTACCTTCAATGAATTTTGGATAGGCATTGTTCATACCTAGAGGTTTGTACAAATGATTAGGTTGGTAAAGTGATACACACTTGCACTTGGTTTGTAATCCCTGTAAACATATCCACCCTTCTTTATTACATTGTTGTCATGTGTAAGGTATTCACCTTTAACAACCATAGACCCGATTAGGAAGTGGTTGTTTTCATTGTCAGTCATGGACATAATGAGGGTTTTCTTTCCCTCTATACAATGTGCCAACCAGTAATCACCACCCCATTCACTATCTTTTGAGGAAACCACTGCATATATGTGTCCTGCATAATATGATTATAGGTATATTATCAAATATTTTTCATGTGATACAAGGTCATTAATGTGAGTTTCAAGACTACATAAATAAACACAAAAATGTTAAGGAAATGCATCATACCAGGTTGTACAAGGTCTGAGACATGATCAAAATATATAGAAATAGATCATTGGTCTTCTTCCAATGGAGTTAACTCAACAATTGCATGATGATCAATTGGAAGTGATATCAATCCCATCCATCAACCCAATCCAATGATTCACACCCATCCCAGTCACCATCACAACAAGGCAGGCAAAAACAAGTGAGTTTTCTAGTCCAAATTTCAAATATTGGGTTATCAGAGCTTCAAACCGAATGAAATCCACGAGTCCCAGGAACAGTCTTGCATTCCCATGCATGTGAATGATCTATGTCTACCACCTCCCCAAAAATCTCTCCATGTGTCTCTTTCTTGTGGATTCTACTCGCATAGCTGATTCCTCTCCCGTTACCGGCATGCACCACCTGACTATAGATTGAGCATTTCAAAATGTAGATACTGTAGATAATTTCAATTCCTCTCTTCGTAGGGCTGTTTTGACACATAATCCAACTCCATCATGCTCTCCTTTACCATGCCCAGTCTCAAAATAGTTCCTCGTATGTGGAACTTTGTAGTTTTTATGCAATGAACACAACCATTGAAATATGCGTGCATTTTTGAACTAACCAGCACATCCATCAGACCAAATCTAGTTTTGAACCATTTGTATGTTCCTTCCCTTCAATGATCATAGAACATGATGAAGCAATGGAATACATAGTTGAATTCATGGCACCTATCATCACTTATGTAGAATCGATATTCCTTTAGAATTTCTCTTTGCTCTTCACTGCTATTTGGGCCATGCCTATATGTGATATGCACCATCAAGAAAACCTACTCAAAGTGATAAAACTGACTTTGGATCTCATTTTGAGGTTGCAGAGTGATCCAGGGGGATATTGGTGGCCACCCATCTATTCCATTTGGACCCTCACCATTGTTTCTTTCAGTTTTCTAGTTTCCTTAATTGTAGCACAATTTACTATTTTTTGGCTGTTTTCGAGTCCTAAACTTTCGGAGCCATTTTGAGGCCCTAAATGACGTTTCTTCGACATCGAATGGTCGGGAAAATATGAGTTCGTTCCGAACTCAATATTTATCGTTAATGGATTTAGTCCTTAAACATATCTTTCTAACGATGTATAATGCGCGTCAAACGAAGGTATAAGTATGCTAAAGTTATGACCCCGGGAAATTGATGTACCAAGTTACCCAACAAGGCCAACATTTTGGCGTTTCACCTCCTAGGGTTAGGTTTTTGGATGTGTAGGGTTTCCATTGTTTCTCAATAATATATAGGCCTTTGAGCCTCATTGTAACACAGAGTTCAGAGGCATGTAGCTGCCACATCTCTTCTCAGAGATAAGTTACCAGCACTCTAGCTAGTTTATTTCCATTATGTATGTAAACAAGTTTCAGTTATTGATTAATGAAATGAAGTGTTATTTCCACTGCATATTTGTTTCTATGGTTATTTTTGTATTTTGTTGCGTTCTTGCATAAATATGGATCACAGGGTGTAGTTCTTGGAAAAATCAACAACTGAAAGTATAGTACCATGGGGAAATATATCTCTACATAATCTAAACTTCTCATCCTGCCATCGTGCCAAGTGGACATGCTAAACATATTGATGTGTCTTTTCAATAAATTCCTTGACGAAGTCACTAACTTGTACTCGTTGACACAAAATGATCTCAATATCATTTTTTGTTGTAAGTAAGGAATGAAATGTAACTGTTCAAACGTAAATTTATAGATAAATGCATGTACCTAAGATGTCACCAATTGTATTTTTTTTCTTTCTTTCCCTGGGACTATTTTATAGCTGATATATTTGAAACTTTTCAAGTCTGTAACCATATTCCCAAATTCATTGTCTCCACACTCGTGCATACATTGGCTCAATAATGCCATTCTAGCACAGTTGGAGCAAGTTCCATCCAAATAACATTTTGCATAGTATGTTTTCCCCTCGGGCCTATTGCACATGATACTATGAATGAATTCTCTTGATGAAGTCGGTGGTATTGTCAAGGAGCAATCCTGCACATGGATAGTATGCAACACATGACGAATGTACAAAAATGTTTCATAGTAATATTCATATTTTATATGGTATCTACAACAACAAGTGTTACGAAGAGTATTTATTCTAACATACAAGGGCTTACATTTCTCAAAATATCTTTTCCCCAAATTCAATTGTCTATTTTCCTTCGTAAATTTCTGGTATGGTTATGTCTCTGTTATATCAAGAATATGATTAATAGGTGGTTCACGATCCTTTGAACCCCTTCTCAGTTTTAGTACATCCTTCTGGTTTGAAGAAAGCCTTGTGTGATCATGCCAAAAAATCTGCACTAGTCCCTTTATTGCATCAACTAGCTTCATGTCACGACATGGAAACCGACCAATAAAGGCCCAAAAATATGTCTGAGTGGTTGTTTCAAGATGTTCTCTTCTAATAGAATACCTACAAAGGGTTTTTACATTCAAATTAACTAGTTTAGATGTAGGCTTGAGAAAAAAAAGGACCTTGGTGTTCTTATTTACAATTGCTTGTGACAACACACGATGAGCTGCATTGCGGTCCTTTGAACGTGTGTTATTACCAATTTTACCAAAGGCATCTACTAAGATTTTAACTATATGAGAACTTGGTCTAGAAGTATTTATCATCTTTATCCCTAACGATTTCCTAACAATATTCATGCCCCTAGATTTTAACAATGATAAAAATAATCTACATTTATCTCCATCACATTTAGAAACAAAATATTTATTTAGTATATGTTGAGTTTGATAAGCAATACTATGTTTAGATAGCATACCTTCAATGGAATTAAGGAGTCCTTCATCAACTTATATAAACTTCAGAGTTCTTTGGCGTGTGCTTTCTAATGGAGGTAAGGGGGTTGGAATTCTATCATCTAGCACATCAACAATACGGTCTGGCATTTCAGTAGTAACTTGTTGTCCTTCATTCTCTTCTTGGTAGTTGGATGGTGGAAGTCCAACATCTTCATCGATGGTTCGGATAATATTTTCTTCTTCAACAGTAGGCTCCATGTCCAACACCTCTTCAACAGTATGCTCCATGTCCAACACCTCTTCATGAGCTTCATATTGAGATGGTAACTTATCACTTTGACTTGAAGTGGAAATTAAAACATCCCCTAATGAGCACCTACATTTTTCTTCTTGAATAATTCCATGGGGTGCTTGTTCAAGAACTATTGTGGAAATTAAAGGTCCCTCTAGTGAATGCTTCCTTTTTTCTTGTGGTGGATTAATAGGATGAACCGTGGTATCCTCTATAATTGGATTTGGATTAGTTTCCAAAGAAAGCCTCCGATTCATCATGTCTATTCTTTTCTTTTTTTTCTCTTCTTCAATGAATTCTTGAGGTCTCTTCTTCCTTGCTGATTTTCTTCCTCGGTTACGTACATTCCCCATCACCACAATGATCAATTCAATATAGTTTGTTTTTGCTACTCCTCAATTACAAGCTTTCAAACCTTTAACTTGCTTTATAAATATAGATCCTTCAAGGTGCTTCAATCTTCCTTCTCAATTGTTCATATTTCCCATCAAAACAATGATGAATGAGAAAATTTACCCTTTGGTTCTCTTGAATAATAAGCAAATGAAAGTTAAATCATAAATTGTTCCTCAAGCCGATTCTCTTGTACAATTGTGTATATCCACCATCACCATGAAATGATATTGAAGCTTGATATCTTATCCTGTGTGCTCCTTAACCATGAAAGATGTCCTCAATGTTGCATTTGCATAACAAAAAGAATGATGGACAATGTGTATTGTGAGTATTTCCACAAACAGGCTCGTGCTCTATTGAAAAAAAACGCGCGATAATCGGTTTTTCGTAAAGACAGAGTAGAGTTGCTCTAGAAAGAAAACAATCCACTGTTTTTCCAGTCCAAAAATGCGCACGCGTTATATAGAGTAAAAACGCGTACACGATAGTTTTAAGAACATTTAATAGGTTAGGTGCACGGCTAAGGCAATGAATAAAATCATAAGAAAATAAATATTTTCTATGGTTAGAAACAAAGCAAATGTTTGTCGTGTTCCCTTCTTTTCATGCATATAAATGTTTCTCTCTATACCCCCAAA
>LPNX011213903.1:299128-310942 GCA_001517045.1 Pseudotsuga menziesii | reverse complement strand
GGAAGAATGAAAAAAACTATTTTTTTTGTTCGTATTTTCGACATATCTCCCTATGGTTTTACTCAAATTCCAAGCGAGAGAGATCATTGGATGTGGAATTTAATTCCGCATCCAACAAGTACCCACACTGCATGCTTTTGACGAACCCTGCTACCCCAAAAACAAGAAATTCTTGAAAAAACGTGATGGTGATGTCATCATCACGTCTTTTTTTAGGAATTTCTTGTTTTTGGGGTAGCGGGGTCCGTCAAAAGTATGCAGCATGGGTACTTGTTGGATGTGGAATTAAATTCCGCATCCAACGAGCTCTCCTACCTGAAATTTGAGTAAAACACAAGGAGATATGTCAAAAATATGAACAAAAGAAGTAGTTTTCTTTTATGACAAATATGTCAATTCAACCATTATGTTTGGCTCATTTTATTGAAATTCTATTGGTTCTTGAATTCCAACTCAAAAAATTTATTGTTGGCACGTTTTCTTATAAGGCCCATTTTAGACCCCAAATTTCCTCTAATGAGATGATCATGATGAAGACGATGATGATGAACATCATGCCGATGATGATGATGATGATGATGAACATGATGATGGTGATGACGATGAACATGATGATGATGATGATGATGATAATGATCATGATCATGATCACGATGATGATTATCATGATGGTGATGATGACGACGACGATGACAATGATGATGAGGAGGAGGAGGATGACGATGACGATGACGATGATGAAGATGATGACGTCGTTGACGATGATGATGACCATGATGATGAAGAGAATGATGATGATGATGATCATGATGATCATGATGATCATGGTGATGAAGACGATGATGATGAACATCATTATGATGATGATGATCATGAAGACGATGATGATCAACATGATGATGACAATGAAGATGATGATGATTATGGTGGTTATGATGACGATGATGATTATGATGATTATGATGATGATTATGATTATGATGATTATGATGATGATGATGAGGGTCATGATGATGATGATGATTATGATGATGATGAATATCATGATAATGATCATGATCATGATCATGATAATGATAATGATGGTCATGATCATGAAGACGATGATGATGAACATGATGATGGTGATGATGATGAACATGATGATGATGATGATGATGACGATGATGATGATAATGATGATGATGAAGATGATGAAGAAGATGATGATGAAGACGATGATGATGAACATCATGCTGCTGCTGCTGCTGCTGATGATGAACATGATGATGGTGATGGTGATGAACATGATGATGGTGATGATGATGATAAGCATGATGATGATGATGATGAAGACAATGATGATGATAATGATGATCATGGTCATGATCACGATGATGATTATCATGATGGTGATGATGGCGATGATGATGATGATGATGATGAGTGTGATGATGATGACGATGATGATGATGATGAAGCTGATGATGACGTCGATGGTGATGATGATGGTGATGATGATGATGATGATGATGAAGACGATGATGATCAACATGATGATGATGATGAAGATAATTATGATGGTTATGATGATGATTATGATGATTATGATGATGATGATTATTATGATTATGATGATTATGATGATGATGATGAGGGTCATGATGAAGATGATGATGATGATGATGATTATGATGATGATGATGAGGGTCATGATGGTGAAGACAATGATGGTGAACATCATGCTAATGATGATGATGATTATGATGGTCATGATGATGATGATCAACATGATGATGATGATGATGATGATGATCATGATCATGATGATGAAGACAGTGATAATGAACATCATGATAATGAGGATGAGGATGATGATGTTCATGATGATGAAGACGATGACGATCAACATGATGATGATGATGATGATGGTGGTGATGAAGATGATGGTGATGATGATGATGATTATGATGATGATGATGACGATGAAGATGATGACAATGAAGATGATGATGATGACGAAGATGACAGTGATGATGATGATGATGGTGCTGACGATGATGGTGCTGACGATGATGATGATGAGGGTCATGATGATGATGATGATGATGATGATGAAGATGATGATGAGGGTCATGATGATGATAATGAAGAATAAGATGATGATGGTGATGAACATCATGATGATGAAGAAAATAATGATGAAGATCATGATAATGATGATGATGATGATGATGATTATAATGATTATGATGATGATGATGAGGCTCATGATGATGATGATGATGATGAAGATGATGAAGATGATGATGATGATGACGACAATGATGATGAACATCATGATGATGAAGACAATGATGATCATGACGACGATGATGATGATCATGATGATGAAGACGATGATGATCAACATGATGATGATGATGATGATGATGAGGGTTGTTGGGACGCACACCCTAACGATCCTTAAGGTGGGTAAC
This sequence comes from Pseudotsuga menziesii, assembly GCA_001517045.1. NCBI lineage: Eukaryota > Viridiplantae > Streptophyta > Pinopsida > Pinales > Pinaceae > Pseudotsuga > Pseudotsuga menziesii. The sequence continues at coordinate 308,483 of LPNX011213903.1, read as the reverse complement.
TCCACGGGTTTGTAGGAGTTGTAAGCGGATTTACGATTCAAAACAGTCTTAGGGGTGTCGAGGTTGAGTCAAAGTTTTCTGTTGTAATAAACCCAAGGTTTAAGTCCAGGGTTTAGGGTTTGGGGTACCCATGGTTTAAATCCATGGTTTTGTAATAGTGCGCGATATAAATAAGCACTTATGTAAAGAAGTAAGGTTAGGTTTTTAGATGTAAGAAGAATCAAGGCGAAGTTAAGGCTATTTTGTAAGAGAAGGTTAAGTCCCAGCTGTGTGCGTGGACGACCTCTGCAGCTGTGTGCGCAGGGGCCTGCAGCTGTGTGCGCGGCTTTAAGGATTTGAAGGGATCTACAGCTGAGTGCACAGATCAAAACTGTTATTTTGTAAAGAGTTGAATAGAACACAATTCTGTGGACATAGCCCCTACACTGGGGGTGAACCATGTTATATCTGGTGTGTTGTGGTTCTTGTGTGATTTTTGTTATGTTCTTTTATGCATTGATAAATATAGAGATATCTGATAAGTAATATCGCTGCTTAAGTAATAGCTTCGCTATGAATTCCCAGTAAGGGTTAAGCAAGTCACTGTTGTTTATCTAACTTCAAAGATTTATATGCGACTGTTTAAGCACTGTGCTAATTGATTATAAGTTATTAAAGGCTAAAGGTACAATAATATCCCTCTTCTGCTTGTAGAAACCTGATTCTGCGGCACCCCATAGCTGTTTCAGGTGAGACTACAGCTTGTTCACAGGCTGTTTCCAAAAGGGCCAACACTGTGGGTCTTTTGTTTGTGCGAAGTGAAAGGTATAAAACCTGGGTCTACCTGATTGCCCAATAAATTGGTTTCGTTGCCGGTTGAACTCAGTATCTGCTCAAGAGGGGTTTACGTCGTACCTCGAGGGCTATGTTCTGGAGACCTTCTGTGAAGGAAATCGGTGATTGGCTTGATGCGACTTATTTGAAGTTTGCTGAGCAAGAGAACAAAGATCCGCATCGTAGTGCAAACGAATTTTTACAAAGGTATGTTTTTTGTGATGCTTATGAGATTTTTTTTGGTACTATCCACATAGAGTTGCACCAGTGGTTATCTAGGTTGGCTGAGAGACGGACGAACTTCCACGAAGGTCAGTTTCCTACTTGGACCCCCACAAGAATTAATATATTGAAAAGGGTGAACAACGAGATATCTTGAGCTGTTGATTTCTGGACGACGCAAACCCTTGAGGCATTTGTGACGGAGTTTGCCATCGACACGAGTACTTCCTTTAGTGAAGCCAAGCGGCAGTTTTTCAAAGGACCAAGGGGTAAGTTGTTGAATTCATTTAGTGTGAGAATTAAAATGCTATTAGCTGAAAAAGGAATATTACTTATTGAATCAGACTATTAGATTTTGTATTACTAATCTATGTTTGCAAGTGAAAACACCTTCGATGAGCAAAGTGGTTTGCTGCGAAGTGGAAAAAGGTACAAAAGAAATTTTGAGTCTTATACCCTAGGTCAGGATACTGAGCCTACCCCTATCAGTCCAGCAGCCACAGAGCCCGAAGAAACCCCTTCTATTGGGAACCCTTCAGTAACCCCGCAACGCAGACCTGTTATCCCTGAGAATCCTTCGTAGACTGAAAGTAACCCTAGTACGAGTATTCCTGTTGTAGGTCAGTCTACCCCAGTAAGCTCCCCCCTGCCTACTTCCCATACCCCTCCCACCCCCCCTCGATCTACTATGGCCCACATGACTGATGATATTAAGCTCCCTGTTTTCAAAGGAACTGGGTCAGAAGATCCAGAACAGTTCTAGTTTTTATGTGAAGCAGTGTGGAATGCTAAGAACATTACAGATCCAACTGTAAGAAGTGCACAGCTCGTTACTTCTTTCAGGGACTGGGATTTGACCTGGTTTATGAAATTCTCCAGTAATCAGAGTCATGCCTTAGATGATATTAAAGTAGAAGTAATCGAAGAGTTTAAGAAGCCCAAATCCAAGTCACAGTGTATTGCTGAATTGAAAGAGATTCAGCAGCGGTGCGGCGAATCCGTGTGGGACTTTGATCAGAGGTTCAAATTTCTACTAGACCAAGTCAGTTTTACCATTGGACCTGCGCAACACAAGGAATGGTTTATTGCAGCATTGCTACCACATATCAGAACTCCACTCATGCAACAGAAGGTTGTTGACCAGCAAGAGGCTCTGGAAATCACAATGAAGCTTAAGACTGCCCTTGTCGGAGATAATTCTGGTATCGTTCAAATCCAAGCGCTGTCGGCAGCCATGGCCCTGGAGCTCCGAGATATGAAGACAAGAAAAACTGGTCGCGAAGAGGTTTGGTGTACGCAATGTCGGACAGAAGGTCACGGCAAGGAACAGTGTCCTATGGTAAGAAATTACTTGAATACTGGTGTGCCAAACCCATTTCCACCGCAAATTCTATATTGCGAGCTTTGTAGAACAACAAGTCAGCATCGACCTGAGGACTGCTATCTGCTACAAAGGTATGGACAAGGAACTAGGAACCCCTATTTTAAGTTCTGTAAGTCTGTAGGACATAATGAAGATGAGTGTCACAGTTATGACCTCATGAGAGAACACACCTGTGACGCCTATCGGGTACAAAATGAAGGACAGAGCAATGATGGCTACGATTACCGTGGGAGTGCATCCGGTCGAGGTACTTTTGGAGGTTGTGGTCGTGGTGGTATGGCAGGAAGAGGTCAAGGCCAGTTTGTCTGTTACAATTGTAACCAAGCCGAGCATCTAGCTAGAGACTGTCGAAACCCAACTACGACATGTCGATATTGCCAAGCAGTAGATCATGTGATCGAGTAGTGCCCACAGCTGATAGCTAAGATTCAGGCAAGAAACAGTGTCCCTACTCAGAATATCCAGATGATTTCCATCGAGCCAAGACCTGTCGCAGCCATTAATGTTGTTACACAGAGTGGAGCTACGACACACATACAGAATACGAAGAAATAGCCTGACGAGGCTTGGGTTCGTAAGGCCCCTGAGAAAATCCCAGCATTTGATATCGAAAGAGAAAAAGAGACATTCATGGAAGCCAAGGAATATTTTGCTGACCCTAGCACATCAGTAGCACCTGCGCAACCACATCAGCAGGAGTCGCAACTGCAAGAAGCTTCGACGGATAAAGTAAGTACACTATCCTCCTTTTTACAGAGCTGTATGAAACTCTTAAGGAATCAGAATGCTTTAAAGGAGTTGCAAAAAGTTCTTTCTTTCTGTGAACCTCAGAGAAGAGTTGATAAGGAGAAAACTATTAATCGTGTTCGAAGAACTAGTCGGGAAATGAGATTGAATGCTCAGATAGGGGAGTATGATATGACTGATGTCATTCTAGACCTGGGATCATAATTCAATGTCCTAACCAAGAACACTTGGGAACAAATGGGAAAACCTGCCCTGGCCTGGTCCCCTATACAGTTGAGGTTAGCCAATCAGCAAAGGATTGTGCCCCTAGGGAGATTCCTTAGTGTCCCAATAGATATTGATGGGGTCAGTACTGTAGCGGAATTTGAAGTTATTGAGATCATTGATGACAACAATCCCTATCCAGCCCTGTTAGGAATTGAATGGGAAATGGAAAATGCTGCAGTCATTATCCTTAAGAAGAGACAGATGCCCTTCGAAGGGAAATATTTGAGAGTCATAGTACCACTGGACCCCTTACAAGGAGAAAGGTACACATAACCCCTTAGAGATGGAGATTAGGATGATCTGGAGCACATCTATAACATCATAGCTAAGGAAGAAGATTATGTTGCTCCTACTACCGAAGGTATCATGGATTGGCAGTGTAACAACTCTTGTATGACGGACTCAGATGATGGTTTAGAGAACTGGCAGAACAGATTATATGAGCTACACAGACATAGATGTGCCAAAATTACCAAGTCTCTCAGATGGCTTGTTGCTCAGGTAAGTGTCCTACCTATTTTCGATGGTTTGTCAGACCCAGAACAGTTTATTGAACAATTCTTAGAACAGATACCAGATTCACAGAAACTGGAGACTCTGGATTCAGTATTCAGAGCCACAGCAGCCAGATGGTGGAACAACCATAAGAAGAATATTGCTAGTTGGGAATCTTGTCAGAAGCTCCTTTGTCTGAGATTTAGGGACCAGCCCCACGAGGTGCGAAGCAAGTTTGATGGAAAGTCTAGCTCCCAGGAACATTTGGCAAAGTGCTACGCGGCGTGGAAGTATGTACCTCGGGAAGAATGGGTACATAGATTTGTGCATACTCTGGAACCGATAGCAAGGAACTGGTATGCGGAGGCTGAGCTTCGCCAGGATACTATAAGTTGGGATTGTCTTGTTGATAGTTTTGTGCTTACCTTTTCCACTAATGAAGTTTGTCCAGCTTTAGATGCAGCTATCAGGTTGATCCATACTAAGGTCTTTGATGATCAAGAAGTAGTAGAATACCGACCTAACTGGAAAGCACGAGAATCTCATGCAGTAGAATGTTATAACCTCGCAATTGACGAGGATGATGATCTGTTCAACATTGATATTCCTGAGTCAGAAGGACACTGTGAAGTACACGGACCAGCAGTTGAAGCACCGGAAGTGACTCAGCCCCTGAAGATGCAGACTGTCAACATTGGGTCAGAAAAACAGCCTAAGTATGCTACCATTGGAGATTATTGGGATGAAGAGATGGTAAGCAAGGTGACCCAACTTCTCCATGAATATCAGAACCTATTTCCGACGAAGTTCTCAGAGATGAAAGGTATCCTTAGCAATATCGACGTGATAAAGATCCCGTTGAAACCTGATGCGAAGCCTGTGAAATATCACCCTTATAGGTTGAACCCTAAGTATAAGGAAACAGTTAGGATGGAGCTGGATAAGATGCTTGCTGCAGGAATCATTGAGCCTGTTGAAGAATCCGAGTGGGTCAGTCCTATGGTGGTGCAAGAGAAGAAGACTAAGGGCGAGATCTGAATCTATGTTGATCTAAGGAAGCTGAATGACTCTTGTCTACATGATCCCTTCCCCACCCCCTTTACTGATGAAGTACTAGACAATGTTGGGGGTCAAGAAGTGTACTCTTTTACTGATGGATTTTCAGGTTACCATCAGATCAGAATTGCCCCAGAAGATCGACATAAGACAACCTTTGCTACAGAAATGGGATCCTTTCAGTATACAGTTATGCCCTTTGAGTTGAAGAATGCCCCTACTATGTTTTCCCGAGTAGTCATCTCTGCATTCAAGGAATTTATACATAAATTCCTCGAATTTTATTTTGATGATTGGACTATCTTTGGGCTAGTAAAAGACCATATAACTAGCTTAAGACTTATGTTGGATAAGTGTAGACAGTACCAGATCTCCTTGAACTTGAAAAAGTGTTTCTTTTGTGCACCCTTTGGAATCCTGCTTGGACACATTGTATGTAAGCAAGGATTGATGATGGATCCTACGAAGATAGCTATTATCGTGAACCTACCCCCTCCGAAGTCTATTAAACAACTTCGCACTACACTTGGTCACACTGGATATTACAGGAAATTCATCAAAGGGTATGCTGAGATTACCGCTCCGATGGAAAAACAACTGAAGAAAGATATTAAGTTCAAGTGGACACCTGAGTGCCAAGCAAGCTTGGAGATTTTGAAGGAAAACTTGGTCACTGCCCCCATCTTAGTATTCCCTGACTGGAATAACGAATTTCATGTACATGTTGATGCATCCTCCATTGCTCTAGGTATTATATTGGCTCAGTTAGATGAAGGTAATATTGATCACCCTATTTCTTTTGCAAGCAGAAAGTTGTCCACAATAGAGAAAAATTATACTACGACAAAACGCGAAGGTCTCGCTATGGTGTATGCACTACAGAAGTTTCGACATTATCTATTAGGGTCTCACTTTAAGATGTTCACTGACCATTATGCTTTGAAGTATTTGGTTAATAAGCCTGTGCTAGGTGGAAGGATATGTAGATGGCTGATTTTGTTTCAGGAATATGATTTTGAGATCATAGTTAATCCTGGAAGACTTAACCTAGGACCTGACCACTTGTCGAGGCTCGAGTCAGGAGAAGAACCTACCATTTTGGACAAAGGTCTTCCTGATGCCCAGCTATTTGCTATCCAGATGGTTGATGAATACTTTCAGGATATTGTTCAGTATTTGTCTACAGGTTTTCCAACTACAGAGATGACCACACAGCAGAAGAAGCAGCTGGTGGTTCGAGCAGTAGACTTCACCCTAATAGCAGGACAGCTGTATAAAATGGGACCAGATGAAATACTACGCAGATGTGTCTTGGAGCATGAAAAGCCACTGATTTTGGCTGAGGCACACTCCGGCACAGCAGGAGGACATTATGCAGGTAAAGCTACAACACAGAAGATTTTGACAGCCAGATTGTGGTGGCCCATGATCCACAAGGATGCAAAAGAATATTGCCACAGCTGCGACATCTATCAAAGAACAGGAAAACGATCCAGGAGGGATGAGATGCCTCTAGCCCCACAGGTAACCTTACAAGCATTTGACAAATGGGCTATTGACTTTGTTGGCCCTATCAATCCCCCTGCAAAGAAGTCAGGAGCAAGATACATTATTACAGCAACTGATTACCTTACCCGCTAGGCCGAAGCTCAACCAGTCAAGACCTGTAGCACTGCTACAGCTGCGAAGTTCATCTTCGATAACATCTTGTCCAGATTTGGGTGCCCTAGAGTTCTTATGAGTGATCAAGGCTCACATTTCTAAATAAGACTATTGAAGTATTGACTGAAGAATTTCAGGTTTATCATCAGAAGAGTACTGCCTATCATCCACAAGCAAATGGAACTGTCGAATCTTTTAACAAAATCCTTGAACATGCTCTGACAAAGGTTTGCAATGTTAACAGAAATGGATAGGATCTTAGAATTCCAGCAGTACTATGGGCTTATAGAACTACCTGCAAGAAGTTGACAGGCCATACACCTTTTAGGTTGGTTTATGGACAAGAAGTAGTCATGCCCATGGAGTACATTGTTCCTAGCCTCAGAATATCTTCTTTTACAGAGATGGATGACCCAGCTATAGTGACAGCAAGGATGACAAAGATATTAGAACTGGAAGAGGACAGATTTATTGCAGGGTTCCAGCAGCAAGTGCAGAAAGCTCGAGAAAAAGCATGGCATGATAGACACATCAAGAAGAAGCAGTTTCAGCAGGGTGATCTTGTGCTTTTATATGACAGCAAATTCATGAAATTCCTAGGTAAATTCAAGACACATTGGAAAGGACCATATATAGTGCAGAAAGTTACTGATGGTGGCGCAGTCCAGTTAGCTAAGTTGAATGGAGAACTTTTATCATCCATGATGAATGGCAGTTGGTTAAAGAAGTACAGGGACTGGCCAAGACCTCCTAGTCAGAAATAACACCAAGAAGGAAAGTCTAAGTACCAAGAACAGTTGAAATTGGGTACTAGACTATAAACGAAGCTGTCCTTAGAGTTATAAGGTGGAGAAGACTGTTCGAGTTTGAAGGATGAAGTGTGGATACTGCATGGGTCACGAAGGGTCGAAGGTTACTATTGGGTCGTAGGTTAATATGGTGGCGAAGTTGAAGTTAGTTGCTATGTCAAAGATCTAAGGTGCGTCGCAGCCTAAAATGTGACAGATGGGACAAAATGGACTCAGTGGCGTTGGCACAAGAACTGCTCTCAATACCTGTCATAATGCGATTTTGGGAAAATATGGCGCTGTCTGGACAAGATTTTCGGCACTCCATCAGATTTGGAGTCATTAATGCACCATGATGACAGATTCTACTATGGGATTCTACAAGAAGCCACCCCAGCCTACGATTCCTGCATTAAGCTCTTCTCTAAGTTGTTCAGTTCAAACCATGTCGAACGATCATGAAGTCCAGGAGTTATTACGAGAGTTCAGAGAGCGAGGTCTGCAGAACCTTCTGAGCAATCCACCCATACAGCCATGTTCAACTAAGGTACAAAGAAAGGAAAAAGTTTACTCTAAACCAGATGAAGAAAGACAGAAGTTCGCTCTAATGTGGAGAGACGAAAGGCACAAGGCCTCACAAGAAGACTCTGGAGAATCCCGCCATGTATCCTCCTGTTGTGGCAGAACCATGGAGGTTGTTTGCCTTATGCAGCTTGACACGCAATTCTAGGGACCCTAAGTTGTAGATGGTCAAATGTTTGGCAAACAGATTGAAGGATGGGGTTGCTGATGGATCCAAAAGGCCTTACTCAGCATAAATATTACGAAGGAAAGAAGCAAGTAGCCTACAACAGTATGTAGAGCTTCAGCAAGCAGCTCACTATGTTTTTTCGCCAACAAGATTCTACCGCCAGAAAAGCAAATGAGTGCCCCGGGACAGGACACTGGTGAGTCTTAGGGGTCTGTTGGGACGTGCACCCTAACGGTCCTTAAGGTGGGTAACTCCACGGGTTTGTAGGAGTTGTAAGCGGAGTTATGGTTCAAAACAGTCTTAGGGGTGTCGGGGTTGAGTCAAAGTTTTCATTGTAATAAACCCATGGTTTAAGTCCAGGGTTTAGGGTTTGGGGTACCCATGGTTTAAATCCATGGTTTTGTAATAGTGAGCGATATAAATAAGCACTTGTGTAAAGAAGTAAGGTTAGGTTTTTAGATGTAAGAAGAATTAAGGCAAAGCTAAGGCTATTTTGTAAGAGAAGGTTAAGTCCCAGCTGTGTGCGTGGACGACCTCTACAGCTATGTGCGCAGAGGGTTTGTAAGAGATTAAGAAGACCTGCAGCTATGTGCGTAGGGGCCTGCAGTTGTGTGCGCGGCTTTAAGGATTTGAAGGGATCTGCAGCTGAGTGCGCAGATTAGAACTGTGATTTTGTAAAGAGTTGAATAGAAAACAGTTCTGTGGACGTAGCCCCTACACTGGGGGTGAACCACGTTATATCTGGTGTTGTGGTTCTTGTGTGATTTATGTTATGTTCTTTTATGCATTGATAAATATAGAGATATCTGATAAGTAAGATCATTGCTTAAGTAATAGCTTCGCTATGAATTCCCAGTAAGGGTTAAGCAATTCACTGTTGTTTATCTAACTTCAAAGATATATATGTGACTATTTAAGCACTGTGCTAATTGATTATAAGTTATTAAAGGCTAAAGGTACAATAATATCCCTCTTTTGCTTGCAGAAACCTGATTCTACGACACCCCATAGCTGTTTCGGGTGAGACTGCAGCCTGTTAGCAGGCTGTTGCTGAAAGGGCCAACATTGTGGGTCTTTTGTTGGTGCGAAGTGAAAGGTATAAAACTCGGGTCTTCCCGATTGCCTAACAAGGTTCATGATGGTGAAGACGATAATGATGAAGGCACATGT
>LPNX011213903.1:283294-298581 GCA_001517045.1 Pseudotsuga menziesii | reverse complement strand
CACATCCTATTCCTCCTCTAATACTCCATATCCACTTTTCCATTCACCAATCCTCTCTCTCATCAAACCCTCACCCACTTCCTCCCCTCCACCTTATCCCCCTTTATCCACTCAAATTTACAACATCCTCCTAGGAGATTGACCATTCCCAACCCCCTCTCAACTATTAACCATCCCCACTTGAACTTCCAACATCTTCCTAGGCCCTTGACCCTTCCCCACCCCCTCTAAACTATTATCCATACATTTGATATATTACATATAGTGTTAGATTTTTAGCTCTACAACATGGATTCGCATCTTATAGTTACATAACATGCTCGTGTTTTATAGTTATATAATGCGCATGCATTTTATAGTTATATAATGCGCATGCATTTTATAGTTATATAACATGCTTGCATTTTGTAGTTATATAATGTGAACGCGTTTGTAAATTCTATAAGGCGGGAAATGTAATTTGAATTTAAACATGCCAATTCACTTGCTCGCATGTTACCAATAGTCCTTTGTGTATGGTTTGGAATTTCCTTCGGTAATATCAAACCTGTGCTATGGTATATGATAAACCATAGCTAATTGGGCATTTCCCCCATTTTCTGAAGAATTTGTTGTTTACACACTCATTACAGTATGCTACACATAGTCATTTTTTACGAAATCTTAAACATAAATAACATTTTTTCTGCATATTTTAAATATGTAATTTTTATTAAAAGATATTATATTTTCCTATTTGTTTTCAATTTCTATTATGTCCTAACTCCTTAACTCAAAATACATGTCGTTAGTGTTTTTCCCATAACCTTTTCAATTCGTAATTGTTTAAAAAAAAATTATATGGTGCACTAGAAGACACTGACCTATACTTTCTATAAAAAACCCATTTCATGATTATTTCATTAAGACCTTCAAAGGATGCACCGAAAAAAGATGTACCATTTTCGAGGAATGATCACTTAGATAATTATAAAAAATTAAAAAATTACTAATTTTATTTTTGAAAAATAGCGCTGCACTAGTGTTATATGTTTTCTACATGCTTGCAAAGTTTTGTATCCTGAAAGCATCATTTAGGACCTCAAAGGATGCACCCACAAAAACATATACCTTATCATTTGCCTAAAAAAAAAGTGACTGTTAGAAAAAATGAAATTTGACATAGTTATAAAAAATTTTAATACATAAACCTTATATATTTGGAAACATGATTCAATTTCCTACATTTAATATTTTTTACTCAAAGCAAGATATGTTGCGTAAGTATCTAAAAAAAACAATTAATTTGAGGGATTGCTGATTTTTTTCAGTTTTCTATTGCATCTAACATGCCCAAAGTGACCCTCATTAGCTTGTAGTGACCCTAATATAATATAAAAAATATTATTATAATATTTAGAAGTACTCTTGGTAAACAAAATTTAATACAAAAAATATAATTTATGTGATAAGATAATAATTAATATAAAAATACAATGTAAAGTTTTTATTAAAATAAAAAAGAATATATATATTGAGTTTATTAAATACTTTATCAAAAATGATAAAAGAAAATGATTATTATGATATCATAAATCTATTTTAATTATGGAATCAAATTAGGTCGAATTGAATTCAAATAGGTCAAATCTAGGTGCAAGCCAGTCTTTTTTAAAGTGCAAAACTTGAGAAAAATGTTTGAGTTCAAGTGATTTGATCTCTTTAGTACTTCATAATTCAACCTAAATATATGCTAGAGAATTAAATTTTTCTCCATTTAACTAATAATTATAATATAAGTACATAAATAAATCATTTTAATGAAAAATATACTTTTTAAAGGAAACCTTCTTTTAAGAGGTATTTTTATTATGGTTGTGTAGAGAGTGAGTGAGATAGACTATGAAGAGAGTGAAGAGGAGGTTGGAGCAGATGTGTTGTAGGTTTTATCTCTTTATTTTGTTGGATAGAATAAAACAAGGATTGGTTGTTTTTCCATGAATGTATCCCATATTGGGTGAACCATATATATTGATGTCTCTCTTGTATTGTGCTCTTTTGTGTTTTCATTTCCGCATTCATTTTTATTTTTATTTCTTTGTGATCTTATTTCGAACAACTGGTATTACGGTTGAAGGTTTATTTGGTTTATAAAATTGTAGGGAAGGATGGTTTCCTCATTTGAGGGGGAGAAATGGCAGAAGAAGGTAAGTTCAAGGTCCAAAAATTTAATGATCAATACTACTAGATATGGAAGACACAAATGGAGGAATATCTATATCATAAGGACATGTTCCTACCATTGGGAAGAATGGAAAAGAAATTGGTAACTATTAAGGATGTAGAATGCAGGGTTCTTAATAGAAAGACACAACGAATGATATGGTTGTTCCTAGTAGTGTAAATGGATTTCAACATTTCAAAAGCAAAGACAATGAAGTATTTAATAAAGGCATTGGATAAATTATATGAAAAATTATCTACCTCCAACAAGGTAGTTCTTATGAAGCATTTATTTCACACAAATATGTCAAAAGGTGGATCTTTTGTTGATTATTTAAACGAGTTTAACACTATCATCAATCAATTAAGTTCTATAAGAGTAAACTTTGATGATGACGTTGGGGATGTTTTGATTTGGTTCTAATTGCCAAAAATTTGGAATGTATTGGTCATGCTTGTGAGTAATTCAGTTTCTGGTTCAAGCACTTTAAATTTTGATGATGTTGTTGGTGTTATCTTTAGAGAGGAAATGCAATAGAAAATCTTAGGTGAGACATCAATGTAGTTATTTAATTGTGGAGAATATGGGAAGACAAATAGATAGAGTAAAGGGCCAAGAGAATTGTGGGAAGTATAAGAAGGGAAAATATAAATCCATAGGGATGTTGGAGTGGTGGCATTGTGTGAAGAAAGGATGTAGGTCTCTAAAAGAAAAACAAGGAGATTGACAAAAGGAGAATAATCAAGAAGAAAATTTAGTAGGTGATGTGTTGTAAGATGATTTAATCCTTTCATTAGATAATATTATTTAGTGTTAAGTGTTAGACTCAAGGAAATCATTTCATGCCACACCACATAGGAATTATTTTCAAGACTATGTTCAAGTTGATTTTGGACAAGTTTATTTGGGTGATGATGAACCATGTAAAATTGTTGGAAAGGGTAGTATACAATTAAAGTTAGAGAATGGAAAAAAATGGATGTTGAAAGAGGTAAGGAACATTTCTGATTTGAGAATAAATATAATTTCATTAGGGAAGTTGGGAAGTGAAGGTTGTAAATCTACATTTATAGTAAATTTGTGGAAGGTCACTAAAGAGTCATTGGTAACAACATAATGAGAGAAGGTAGGTACATTGTATTTATATACCGGTAATGCTGGTTCTTCTATTTATTTAGATTCTATAGGCATGGATACAACATTGTGGCATCATAATCTTGGTCACATGAGTGAGAATGGGATGCATATTATCCACTCAAGGAAGTTGCTAGATTTGAGGCAGGTTGATTTGGATTTATGTGAGCACTTTGTTGATGGAAAAAATAAGAGAGCTAGATTTCTTAGAGATGGGAAGAAAAAGAAGTGAAAAGTTATAGTGTGTGAATATAGATGCATGGGGAACATCTATTGTATCATGTCTTGGTGGATAGAATTGTTATGTTAATTTTATCAATGTCACGACTAGGAAAACGTGGGTTTATTGAGTTAAAAAAAAATAATGCTTTTGATACTTTTATGAAATGGAAATATTTATTTAAGAATGAGATAGGAAATTAATTGAAGTGTCTCAGATTAATGGAGGTGGATACTACAACAAGGAGTTAGATAGTTACTATTCATACCATGGGATTCGTAGGGAGAATGAAGTTCTAGGAACACCACAAGAAAATGGTATGTCAGAAAGGATGAACATGAAATTCATGGAGAGTGGAAGGAGTACGATATTAGATGCAGGATTTCCCTTACAATTTTGGGTATACATTGTGAACATTGTTATTTAATTAATAAATAGAGGGCCTTCAAACTCCTTGGATGGTGGCATTATAGAGGAGGCATGAATAGGTAAAAAGGTAAACTACTCATTTTTGAAGAATTTTGGTTGTGAAGCATTTGTTCATATTGATACAGAAAATATAACAAAGCTTGAGGAAAAATCCAAGAAGTTTACTTTTATTGGATACATAGTTAATGATTTTGGTTATCACTTATGGGATTATGTAAATCAAAAAATATTTAGGATTAGAGATGTGGTATTCAATGAGAAGCTCATGCACATAGATTAGCTGCCGGGGAAAAAAGGAAAAAGAAGAATACATAGTGCTTGATTAAATAAAAGAAAATGAAATTCCATAGGTTCCATAAAATAAAAATTTATAACAACAATAGAAGCAACATATACCTCAAACTCTTGCAATTGTTGTTAGACTATCTACAAGGTTAAGCAGAATCCCTTAACGATAATACACTATATTATTTATTGTTGATGGATTTTGTTAAACTAGGAAGGATGACGAACTGTAGGTAGAAACCCAAAAAAAGTGGGAGCAAGGCATGAAAGAGGACATTGAATCCTTGCGATGAAACCAAACTTGGGACTTGGTTCGAATGCCTACATGAAAAACAACATTGCAGAATAATTGGGTTTACACGTTCCAGTAATAAGATGTAGGAAGAAAGTGGTACAAGTCTATACTTGTTGTAAAGGGGATTGCACACAAGAAAGATATAGATTTTGATGAAATGATTTTAGATCTTGTTGGAAGAGCCTAATTTGGATAGCTGACTAGGTCTTCTAACCGACTACTTTTAAAGTATATCAATAGATTATGTTGACCTCACGGGACATGTCGGTTATTTGAACTGACATGTAGTTATGTAACCTCTTGTAAATCATATAAATAGGCTGGAGATCCGGATATAGAATCATTTCGATCTATGTAATAAACCATGTATGTGTTCTTCTTGAGTATAGAAATACTTGTTGTTCTATCTATCATTACTTGTGTCTTGTACATATCATTGCTTACATAATCTATAATATGTATCACTAGTAACTATGCAATCCACTTGACTACAACATTGGTACAGTTGCTGATGGTACATGTATAAGATGACAATGAGTATGATTCGATGGTATAAGAGCAATAGATTAAGGACTAGTGGGAGTGAAAGATATCACATTATCTCCAAAATTATGCTAGAAGAAACAAGTTGACTATCGCTCAAGAAAGAGAGAAATTATTCTCCGAGATGCATGAAAATTTTGTCGACTCCATACCGATCGCACTGAAAAAACTCTCGGATGAAAAGATCTATAGATGAAAATATGGGACAAATACTCCAAACACTAACCCAAGGAGGCCGCATGAATTTATCAGAGTGGTTTGAAAAAAAATTTAACGAGTTATGTGAAGAACAAGCCATTAAAGAATGAGTTTCTATCGAAAATGTCAAGGAACAATTTTATAATGACCTCACAGAGAAATTTCGCTGTTCTCTACCAATGATCTTGTTTAGATTCCTGATTGATAAAAGAGTAGAACATATTGTCGAACCTTGATCACTACTGTTAATGCCACCTAAAAACACGAATTGGGAAGAGAAACAAAGGAGGTGGGAAAAAATCATACAAGAGAGAGAGTGGGAATACTTCCTTAGAAAATTAAATACTACTCCCTAGCTCACTAAAAAAATTTTGGGCTGGAAATGGGGGGCTGGATGACCACGATCTGATAAGATAGATGAATAATAATCAACATATGAAGACATGACATGATCAACGATGGGAAATCAAAACAGAAAAATGAAAAAAAAAAGAACAATGACACATAAAAGCGCTCAGAATATTCAAAAGATTGAACAATAGAAAAGAAGGAAGCAATGAGAAGAGATAAGGAAGTAGGAAGGAGCGCTCCATAAAGAAAGAAAATCAAGAATAGTGATAGAAATAGAAGGAAATCCACCAAAGTCGAGTCAAGAAAAGGGTGTCGATGAAAATATGTCACCTATGGATGAAGATTCATGGATTGAGTATGGAAAAACTCTCCAATTAAATATACATGAGACTATAACATCACATTTCCCGTTGCATCTTACCCAAATCTCCCAAGTGCAAGACATTGTTGAAGAATATTTAGGCCTCCAAGATGGTCAACCAAGCATATGGATTTGACTGAACGATGAAGGAAATGAAGTTGAAAAACTATTAATTCATTGACCACAAGTACGGAATTGGGTCACCTTTTAACCCAAATTCTCCAATCATTGTTTTCATCTACTTTATTTAGAACGTGAAGAAGCACCCCCCCAACCACATCCATCATCGAGCAGTTCACCAAGTCAATTGGTGTCACCAACAAGGAGCACAACCCAATTCGAACAAAATTTCACTTGGCTATCGACAAAAGCAAGAGCAGAAAGTAAGCTTCCGATAGTCGACAAAAATCCAACTGACACCAAAGATAGTGTTATCGAAATTGGAGTGTAAACACACTCAGAAACAACTATGAGATAAGTGCAGTCAAGGGAGGTAAACCACCATCAACGCCACCAACATAAGAAGTCGAAATCCCAGACGAAATGGTGAACGTCACATCGCACATCCCTCTCTATAAGGGAGATTAGGATCCAAAAAGACATTGGTTCATTTGTGAATCAATATGGGAAGCTAATGTCATCACCAACAAAGATCAACAAATAACGCAATTTGCTGGTGCCCTACGGAAAAGAGATCTAACATGGTACATGGCCTACATCGAAAAAACTCCAAATGCAACGAAAGGTCAAATAAAACAACATTATATCTCCTTCTTCAAGACCTCTAATGCAAAACATCTCGAAGCTAAAAAGTTGAAGACTACCGCACGAAAGACAACAAAAACTGTCAGGGAATATGATAAACGATTCAAATATTTGTTGAGCCAAATTGAATACAACATTCCTGAACAACTATTGATATAATGGTTCATGGAGGGACTATTGCAGAAAATTAGAATGCATATCCGGTTGGACAACTTCAATACATATGAAGATGTGTTGACAAAAGCACTACAAATAGAAATGAATTAAGATTATCCCGTAGTCCCTGTTGATCGATGCATTGAAGAACAACTTGAAAGTATGCAGAATTCCATCAAGGAAATGAGACTCATGGGAAATGAATTATGGTGTACAAAATGGTCCACAACCGCCCATACAAAGGACTACTATAGAAAGGAGGATTGATGACAATACATCTGGTTCATATAATCAAAAAATTTCCATGACATCTGCCAAGAGCATGACTCACATATGACAAAAGACTACCCATATAACATGAAGAATGATAAATCTCATTGGTGTGCTATATGTGAAGTTAAAAATCATTCCACAACAGAGTGTCAACTAAACTTGAAGAATATATAGAGCTATCATGTAGTATGTCAGACCAATGTTGTTAGTCATAATGACAACAATGAAATGAATGATAGTATAAACGACCAGAGCGACATCCAAGATATGATGGTCGACTATATGATCGGCGAAACGACTACATCTACCGGTGAGGAGTATTGCAAGGGAGAGGTTGAAACAACGGGAACCGATAAAATCATCCATGTTGACCCATTCAATGCTACACATGCCTCAATGATGGACATCAACATGCAGACTGTCCTTACAAAGATCGTACAAACCTACAATTTTGTATAAATTGTGGAGTAGGAGATCACTTCTTGGAGGATTTCCCTACTATGTGTGAAAAAATTAATAATAAGAAGAATGTTAACGCCTTGGCCAGTGTTCTTAAGTCTGATATTATCAAATATAAGAATCTTCAGAGCATAACTCAACAAGGAACAAAAATTGGTCTTGATAATCCACAAATTAGCAAAGTAAAAAGTAAAGAAGACTGCCCAAATCCTATTGAGCAAAAAATGACTGTATAATAGTGCATCAAAAATGTTTCAAGAACCGGCATCAAAAGAAGACCATGATGAATCTCAACAAGAGGCTATTAACAAATGATCAATTTAATAACTAGCGAATAATCTATTGCAAAATTAATAGACCTAATGTACAATATAAAAAATTATTCTAACGAAGAAAAATGATCTAAAAATATATGCCGACTAAATCACAAATATAAAAATGATGCAGATCCCCTCGTCAATTTCAAAATTAAGGGCTACCACGTCCGACAAGTCGTTCTTGACTTCAGATCGCGGGTAAATATTATGACTCATAACACTTGGGAACAACTTGATAGATGTGATGTCCCCGAAACTTGAGATAAGGTGCTAAATTAAGACTAAATAAGGTTTGCAAACAATGGATATGGATAAATGACTATTGATCTAACTATAACCATTCACCCAAATAAATTAAATTCTAGAGATTCGAATATAACTAAAGTTTGTGACACTTAATTATTTAATTACACCACTTAATTAAATAATTAATTGTGACACTCATTTAATAGTTTCCAAAGTGAAAGCTAAAGGTAATAATTGAAACAAGAACATCAATAATACATGCTAAACCTCATATTTGTTTTGAATAGATAATTTATGTCTTTTGGGTTTGTTTGATAACATGGTTTATAAATAACCAAGTATTGATGTCATTGATTATTTGCAAATTAATGTACTTTTTTGGTGTTATTATGTGTGTGCTATTAGTGAGCATAAAAAGTAAGGAAAACCACATTTCATGGAGCATACATAGGCTGCAATCTACAGCCACACCGAAACGATAGTAAACAAGAACACCGACTGCAACTACAACCCTCAAAATTGGCTTTCGATAACTATCCCCTACAATCATCTCTCACTAATAAAGATCAGATAGTATGACTACCACCCTCCAGCCATCGATTAATTTTACATATAGAATACATCTCTCATCATCAGATCTGCAACTAAAAAAAATATACAACCAAATGATTTACAATAAAATGGCAGGTGCGCTCATCTCGGCACCATAAAGCTATCAGACCAAAACAAACATATCTTGGTCATCCGAAAAGATTTTTCAACTAAACAAAAGGTGTTGTTCACTAGAAACACTGCTCTGAACACAATGGAATAGGTCTCATAATGCAAAAATGAGCATAGATTATCGAAACAGATCATATGGTTGCGCCCCTCTTAATAAAATAGAGCCAAAA
Organism: Pseudotsuga menziesii; assembly: GCA_001517045.1. Taxonomy (NCBI): domain Eukaryota; kingdom Viridiplantae; phylum Streptophyta; class Pinopsida; order Pinales; family Pinaceae; genus Pseudotsuga; species Pseudotsuga menziesii. Next base: position 289,453 of record LPNX011213903.1, on the reverse strand, counting down.
TTACAATTTCTGGTTATGAAGAAGAAGAATAGAAAGAAGGTAACGAGAATAGAAAATAAATTCCATACTATATGAGATTCATCCTTCCTCCATGTAGATCCTGACATTCAATACATGAACACTCAAACAACCAATCATCCGTCATTGCACATATACTAAATAAAATAATGTAATGAAAACACAACATAAGATAAATACTTATCTCAAAATATAAGCAACTGGCTACAGCAGGACAACTTTCCTCCCATCCGTAGAAACCATCAAGCCTTCCTTGCTTGAACAGGTCACCCCCAAGCTAAGACCATGGATCCACGGGTAGAGGCTTACTTTGTCTAACTACTCTTGAAACTACCTCTTCTGAGAGACACAATGCTTCCCACTACTACTTTCCTGTCCATCTCCACTGCCTATGGGATGTGACCTAGCTCGTCGTTCCCATTTCCTAGCTTTTTGTGTGAGAACCTGAACTAGTAGAGTGATATAATGGAATCAAAGGGAAAAAAATAGACTCACTCTAAGTCTCAACACACTCTCAATAATATCCACATTCCAACACAGTTAGATAGCATAAGTCACATGGTCCAAAGCTCAAGATTAACTTCAACAAGGAGATGGCACATGGATTTATAGCATAAGGAGGACCACTCTAACCCAAATGGATCAACCCAAATTAGAGAGAGGTAAGTTTTAATCTTCATCAAGGAGAATTAACTTGAATTAGCGTAGTGTTGGCTTAGTGAAAATATTCCCTTTCCCGAATTAGCACCATGAGGAGGAGTTACCCAAAAACTAAGGAGTGGAGCCATGAAGAGCACATGAAGGCACACTAATGCATAAAGGGGGTTACAAAACATAAAGGAGGTCGAAATAGGTGAGATAGGTCACCCAATGGGGTCATAAATATCATGGAAGAACAAAAATAGGATCATTAATTCATGGTGTAAGAGTGGAAGCTAGAAAATAGCTTACAACCCTAAAAACTAGGAAAAGGGATCATAAATGACCATAAACACATAAATGTGAGGGAATATTTTCCCAAGGAGGGTTCCCTAGGAAATATGGCCCCACTAAGGTGTGCACAATATGAAAATATCTCCATAGTCCATAATTATTGAGAATAGGTTTTGTTGTACAAGGTTTGGGTGACAAACATTATTAATCTCACCAAGGTGCAAATATGAATTAGGATGGACAAAGTTAAGTCAACAATAAGTTATAAGGTTCTAGGGATGTCCCCATTCCCCCTCACTTTGTGGAATCCATGGTCCCCCATACTCGTTTAGTTTCCTTTGCTGATCCAGTTGTTTATTTAATAAATCATTAACAAAATTCAAACATAATAGAGATTCTAGTAATAACATTAACATTAATAATAGCGCCGAGGTACAAAGTCATGTTATCAAACATTAATAATAAGTCCTTAATTAAATTAATCATGATAAGGAGCAAAATTTTGCAATCATATAAAATATAATAAATCCATAATGCAAGAGAACATAAGTCACATGAAGGATCATAAATCCAGGGCTTAACAACTGGGGTATTACAATAGACCACAACTACATGAGTCAAGCATCTACTTAAAATTAGCTGACCAAGGATTAATTGAACCAATTGGTGTATGTAAAAATGTTGACACGACCATCAAAGGTCGACCATGGGGAAGAATCCATGATGCAAAATTAGTTAGTACACCTTTTTCCATCCATTTCAAACTGAATTATGAGATGTCTTTGAAGACACAAGAGTAGATAGAATACATGTCCGAGTTCCCATATTCATCAATAGTTAGTGGTTTGTGTATGGAATAGTGTGCATGCAAACAAATATTGCATATGTAGTGGGAGTTATGAGCAAGTATAAGAATAATCCAGGTAAAGAGCATTGGGAAGCAATAAAGTGGATTCTCAGGTATGTGAGAGGTACTACTACTCATGGATTATGTTTTGGAGGTTCAAACAATCTTTGAAAATTATATGTTGATTCAAATATGGCAGGTGATAAAAATAACAGCACAAGCACCACATGGTATTTTTTTATTGTAGGTGGAATAACAATAAGTTGGATTTTGAAATTGTAAAAGGTTGTTTCACTTTTAACATTAATAGAAGGAGAGTATGTTTTTGTTACAGAGGCTAATAAAGATATGATTTGGCTACATAGTTTTATGGAGGAATTGGAAAAGAAGCAAGAGAATAATACGTTGTATAATGGCAACCATAGTTCCATTCATCTTGCAAACAAGCCAACCTTACATTCTAATACTAAACATATACAACTTAGATCTACCATTATATGATCGGTTTTGGGAGATGGACAGTTGAAGCTAGAAAAGGGACACAATGGCCAGAATCCTACAGAAATGTTAATAAAGGCAGTAACTAGGGAGACAGTGAGTTCCCACTCAATTTTTAGTTGGTCTTGTGAAGTATAATGGTGAAGAATATAAGCTTTCCATGTCCAAATTTGGAAAATAGTCCAGTGGGTGAAGTAGTAGTGGAGTTTCTGTGATCAATCTCCATGTAGTGGTAGAGTTTCTGTGGTCAATCTAGACCATTGATCATTAGGTCATATATCAGACAATATAAGTTATAATGTTACTGTTTTTTCCCCTAGAAGGAAACTCTCTTTTTAAGAGGGCAATGTGTTATGTCTATGTAGAGAGTGTGTGTGAGGGAGACTATGAAGATAGTGAAGAGGAGGTTGCAGCAAATGTTTTGTAGGTTTTATCTCATCATTTGTTTAACAAAAGAAAAAAAGGAATGGTTGTTTATCCATGGATGTATCCCATAATGGGTGAACCATGTATATTGGTGTTTCTCTTGTATTGTGCTTTTCTATGTTTTATTCCATAGTCATTGTTATTTTTATTGCTTTATGATCTTGTTTCTAATAATGAACGCTTTTTGCAAATGAGCCTATAAATATAGCAAGAGTTATTTGTCAATGTAAACATTTTTCCTTTGTCAAACAAAGAGAATCATATACCCTTAAATACAAACTAATTTTAACAATATAAAACATTGGAAACTAAAATAATACACATATTTTTCAATATATCTTTCATAGATATTAATAGTTTATTAAAAAATGAACTCATACTCCAATATTTATTTCAATTTATTTCATACATAACTTTCTTGTGAAAAAGTGGACTAACTCATAAAAAAAATTCATTTTCACAAATGGAACATTCTTTCAAATAAATAATCACATGTAGATAAAGATAATCATATATTATTAAAGATTAGCTAAATTTTATAAAAAATGAACTAAGTCATACTCTAATATATCACATTTTGAAACTAAAATAATACACATATTTTTCAATATATCTTTCATGTATTAATAGCTTATTAAAAAATGAAATAACTCATACTCCAATATTTATTTCATACATTACTATGTTGTGAAAAAGTGGTCTAACTCATTAAAAAAACTCATTTTCACAAATGCAACATATTTCAAATAAATAATCACATATAGATAATGATAATCATATATTACTTAAGAATAGCTAAATTTTATTAAAAAAAATAACTAACTCATACTCCAATATATCTTTGATACATTACTATCTTGTGAAATAGATGAACTAACTCCTATAAAAACCTTCGATATCATAGCTTTGAAATGGATATCATAGGTCATAGGTAGTTTATAAGAAGTGTTGCATGAAAAAAAAAGATGGAGGAGACTATGAAGGGAGTGAACATGAGGTTTTAACAGAGATACTATGAGGAGAGTGTATGTGGGGAGACTATGAAGAGAGTGAACAAGAGGTTGCAACAAATGTTTTGTAGGTTGTATCTCGTCATTTGTTGAACAGAATAAAAAAAGAATGGTTTTTTATTCGTTGATCTCATAATGGGTGAATCATGTATATTGGTGTCTTTCTTGTATTGTGATTTTCTATGTTTTATTCCACATTCACTTTTATTTTTATTTCTCTGTAGCCCTTTTTCTAATAGTGGACCATTTTTCCAAATAAGGCTATAAATTTAAACAAGAGTTATTTGTCAATATAAACATTTTTCCTTTGTCAAATAAAGATAATCATATATCCTTAAATACAAACTAATTTTAATAATATAAAACATTGGAAACTAAAATAATACAGATATTTTTCAATATATCATTCATATATTAATATCTTACTAGAAATGGACTAACTCATACTCTAATATATCTTTCATGCATTACTATCTTGTGAAAAGATGGACTAATTTATTAGAAAAAACCTTATCTTCACAAAGGCAATCTTCTTTCAAATAAATAATCACATAAAGATAAAGATAATCATATATTACTAAAGATTGCCTAAATTTTATAAAAAATAAACTAACTCATACTTCAATATATCTTTCATACATTACTATTTTGTGAAAAAGTAGCCTAACTCATAAAAGACAAATTTCTTTCAAATAAATAATTACATATAAATAAAAATAAAGATAATCATATATTACTAAAAATAGACTAAGTTTTGGGTGAGTGCAAGTTAATGAGGGTCACTTTTGGCAAGTTAGATGCAATAGAAAACTGAAAAATCAGGCATCCCTCAACTTAATTGTAATTTTTTGAGATACTTACACAAAATATATTGCTTTGAGTAAAAAATATTAAATGTAGGAACTTGAATCACGTTTCCAAATATATAAGGTTTATGTATTGAAAATTTTTATAACTATGTCAAGTTTCATTTTTTCTAACAGTCACTTTTTATTTTTTAGGCAAATGATAAGGTATATGTTTTTGTGGGTGCAGCCTTTGAGGGCCTAAATGATCCTTTCATGATACAAAAATTTGCAAGCATGTAGAGAACATATAACACTAGTGCAGCGCTATTTTTTGAAAATAAAATTAGTAATTTTTAATTTTTTTTATAATTATCTAAGTGATCATTCCTCGAAAATGGTATGTCTTTTATGGGTGCAGCCTTTGAAGGTCTTAATGAAATAATCATGAAATGGGTTTTTTATAGAATGTAGAGGTCGGTGTCTTCTAGTGCACCATATAATTTATTCTTAAAATGATTAAGAATTGAAAAAGTTATGAAAAAAACACTAACAACATGTTTTTTGACTTAAGGAGTTAGGACACAATAGAAATTGAAAACAAATAGGAAAATATAATTTTTTTTTATAAAAATTACATATTTAGAATCTGCATAAAAAATTCTATTTATGTTTAAGATTTCGTCAAAAATGATTGTGTGTAGAATATTGTAACGAGTGCGTAAAAAATGACTTCTTCAGAAACTCGAAGAAATGCCCAATTAGCTATGGTTTATCATATACCATAGCACAGGTTTGGTATTACCAAAGTGAATTCCAAACCATACACATAGGACTCTTGGTGACATGCGAGCAAGTGAATATGCATGTTTAAATTCAAATTACATTTCTTGCCCTTATAGAATTGGAAAACGCATGCACGTTATAGAACAACAAAACGTGAGCGCATTATAAAACTATAAAACATGTGCACGTTATAGAACTACAAAACGCGTACACGTTATGTAGTTCTATAACGCGCACACGTTTTGTAGAGCTAAAAATCTAGCACTATATGCAATATATCAAACGTATGGATAATATTTTAGAGGGGGTGTTGAAGGTTTAAGGGCTTAGGAGGATGTTGGAAGCTCAGGTGGGGATGATTAATAGTTGAGAGGGGGTGGGGAAGGGTTAAGGGCCTAGGAAGATGTTGGAAATTCAAGTGGGGATGGTTAATAGTTGAGAGGGGGTGGATAAGTGTCAAGGGCCTAGGAGGATGGTGTAAGTTCGAGTGAGTATGGTTAATAGTTGAGAGGGGGCAGGGAAGGGTCAAGGTCCTAAGAGGATGTTGTAAATTCAAGTGGAGAAATATTAATGGAATGAGAACATTATGGGTTACAAGGGTGAAGGGGAGTGGTGATTGAGAGGATTATTAGGAGGAGGAGAGGTGTTGAATAAATATAGGGTTAGAAGTAGTACGCCAAACTTGAGTGATGAAGGGGGATAAGGTGGAGGGGAGGAAGTGGGTGATGTTTTGATGAGAGAGAGGATTGGTGAATAGAAAGGTGGATATGGAGTATTAGAGGAGGAATAAGATGTGTTGGAGGAGAGAGGCGAAGGAGGGGGGAATTGAAGAGATGGGAATGAGATGCAATAAATC